>JARYGA010058055.1:0-28926 GCA_030545235.1 Helianthus tuberosus
GGTAATAGTAATAATAATATAATAATAAAATCAAATAAAATAAAATATGTGTGTACGGATGCCTATTACTATTAGTGTAATTTTATTTCAGTTGGTATTGTAATTTTATTTCAGTACTGATGTGTAATAGATGCATAATAGATGAATAGAGTAAAGTCGCAATGATCGACGTTTTTGGAAAAAATGCTTGTCATGTGATTGACTATATTAATATTATTTTGTGATATTAATACGGGGTAAATGTTTAAAATTCAGATGACCGACGAAGAAAATCAAGGGAATCTGAATAACGATAACCAGAGTAACATTAATGTGGTTAATGAGAATCCAAGCGTCAATAACAATGGAAACCAAATGGATAATAGTGCCGTCCAACACATAGTGGCACAAGGAATCATAGATGCAATGCCATTTATTATTCAAACGGTTCAAGAAGCGAATAATAAAAGTAAACATAGCATTAAGCGACCAATTGAACCAGAAAACAACGTGAACAATGGACCTGTACTTCAGGTGCCCATTCCCAAAAGAAGAAGAACCATGCCTTATGGTTGTTCTTACAAAGAATTCTGGTCCTGCAAACCAATTGAATTCTCAGGCAATGAAGGACCCATTGCAGCTCTACGCTGGATAGAAAAGACTGAGGTTGTTTTAAAAATAAGCAAATGTGCTGAAGAAGACAAGATAATGTTTGCTTCTAACTTGTCTAAAAACGCAACCTTAGAATGGTGGAACACCATCCTTCAGTCTAGAGGAAGTGATAGAATCTATAACATGGAATGGGAGAAATTTAAAAATATGGTAGAAAGAAAATTCTGCCCTCCCAATGAAAAGGAACGGATAGCTAATAAGTTTCTGAACCTTAGGATGACCGGGGTAGATAGTAAGGGGTATACTACCACATTCTTTGAATATGCTAGAATAGTACCAACCCTTGCATCACCTGAACCAGTATTAATCTCCCGTTACATCTGGGGATTAATTGGAGAGATTAGGCATGTAGTCAAGGCAGCTAGACCTCAAACTATAGAAGAAGCTGTAGAACTAGCAAATACCTTGACAGATGAATTAATCCGTACTAGAGAAGAAGACCAGAGGAGAAACCTAACCCAAAGGCTTACTCAAGAATTCCGTTCTGGGAATTACAATCGTAGGAATATGGGTTCTACCTATGCACCATTCTGCAAGGTCTGCAAGAAAAAGCATTCGGGAAAATGCTCCACTCTTTGCAATTTTTGCAAGATGCCAGGACACAAGGAAGAAGATTGCAGGAGAAAATCCAGTAATGGACTATGCTTCAACTGTGGAGAGAAAGGTCATATCAGGCCAAATTGTCCAAAACTAGCTCCAGCTGCAAACAACAAGAACACTAAAAATGCTAGTGCATTTGTTCTAACTGCAAATGAAGCTAAGATGATTCCAGACGTGATAGCTGGTACGTTTTTAGTTAATGATGTATTTGCTAAAGTATTATTTGACTCTGGTGCGAACCAAAGTTTTATTAATACTTCGTTTTGCAAACTTTTAAATCAGTCATTAACTAAACTACCACAAGAATGCCTAGTAGAGACAGCTAATGGAGAAACTGTTAGGATTTCTGAAATCTTGCAGGGAGCAAGAATAGAAATTTTAAATCAAAAGTTTATGGCAAACCTTTATCCCATGAATCTGGCAGGATTTGATGTTGTATTAGGAATGGATTGGTTGATAGCCAATAAAGCTAGTATTTTATGTGATCAAAAGTCGATTCAAGTAAATTCACCAAAAGGTAAAACGATCACAATTAAAGGAGATAAATCATCTAGATCCACAAAATTCATCTCTGTGATGAAAACTGCAAGTTATATAAGAAAAGGATCTATAGTGTATTTGATTTCCATAATCACCAACACTAAAGGAAAAGAACTAAAAGACATTCCAGTAGTGTCTCAGTTTTCAGATGTATTTCCAGAAGAATTACCAGGACTACCGCCGGACAGAGAAGTTGAATTCAGAATTCACCTGCCACCTGGAACAGCACCGATTGCTAAATCACCTTACCGATTGGCACCCGCAGAAATGCAGGAACCGAAGAAACAATTAAATGAATTGTTGGAAAAAGGATTCATACAGCCAAGCTCATCACCATGGGGAGCACCGATTTTATTTGTTAAAAAGAAGGACAGATCAATGCGTATGTGCATTGATTACCGTGAATTAAACAAAGTCACGATTAAGAATTGGTATCCATTACCGAGAATCGATGATCTGTTCGATCAACTGCAAGGAGCTCGATTTTTCTCTAAAATCGATTTAAGGTCAGGATATCATCATTTAAAGGTACAGGAAGAGGACATTCCTAAGACTGCCTTCAGAACAAGGTGTGGCCATTATGAATTTACTGTCATCCATTTGGTTTAACCAATGTCCCAGCCGCATTTATGGACATGATGAACCGAATATGTAAGCCATATTTGGATAAATTCGTAATCGTCTTCATAGATGATATTCTAATTTACTCTAAGAGTAAAGAGGATCATGCAAAGCATTTGCACGCACTTTTAAGTCTATTAAGAAAGGAAAAGCTTTATGCTAAATTTTCAAAGTGCGAGTTTTGGTTAGAACATGTACAGTTTCTTAGACACTTAATCAATCATGAAGGAATTCATGTGGATCCAACAAAAATCAAGGCAATTGCTAAATGGAAAACCCCCGAATCACCAACTGAGGTTAGAAGTTTCTTAGGATTGGTCGGTTATTATAGAAGATTTATTCGAGATTTCTCTAGAATAGTCATTCCTTTAACTAAGTTAACCTGTAAATCCATTAAGTTTGAATGGGGACCAAAACAAGAAGAAGCTTTTAGAATTCTTAAGCAAAGATTAACTAATACACCCATATTAGCGTTACCAGAAGGAACTGAAGACTTTGTAGTCTATTGTGACGCTTCTAAATTAGGTTATGGATATGTGTTAATGCAACGCCAAAAGGTTATAGCTTACGCATCTAGAAAACTTAAGAATCATGAAGAGAATTATTCAACCCATGATCTAGAGTTAGGAGCTATAATTTTTGCCCTTAAGATTTGGAGACATTACCTTTATGGTAGTAAGTTTACCATATTCACTGATCATAAAAGTTTAAGGTATATTTTCGGGCAAAAAGAGTTAAATATGCGACAAAGACGCTGGATGGAGATGCTTAGTGATTATGATTGTGATATCCAGTATCATGAAGGAAAGGCAAATGTAGTGGCAGATGCTTTAAGTCGAAAGTATCATGAAAAGCCAAAAAGGGTACATTCTCTTAAATTAAATCTACAAGTAGATTTAAATGATCAGATAAGAGAAGCACAAGAATCAGTAATCAAGGAAGATACTGAAAAACTAAAAGGTATGATTAAGGAATTAGAACAAGGAACAGATGGAATTTGGAGATTCCATAAAAAGAGAATGTGGATACCTAAATTAGGAAACCTACGTCATCATATATTAGAAGAAGCTCATAAGTCCAAATATACGATGCATCCAGGAAATGATAAAATGTACCAGGATTTAAGAAAAAATTTATGGTGGATAGGAATGAAAAAGGACATAGCAGCTTATGTTTCTAAATGTTTAACTTGCTCACAAGTTAAAGCTGAACACCAGAAACCCTCAGGTTTGTTACAGCAACTAGAAATACCAGTGTGGAAATGGGAATTAATAACAATGGATTTTGTTACTAAATTACCCAAAACAAAGAAAGGTAATGATACCATCTGGGTGATTGTAGATAGGCTAACCAAGTCAGTTCACTTCCTACTAATGAAGGAAACTTTCAGTATGAAACAGTTAGCTAAATTGTATGTAAATGAAATTGTTTCATTACATGGAATACCTTTATCAGTTGTTTCTAATAGAGATAGTCGCTTTACCTCTCATTTTTGGTCAAGTTTCCAAAAGGCAATGGGAACCAAGTTAAATCTGAGCACAGCTTATCATCCTCAAACAGACGGACAAAGCGAAAGGACAATTCAGACGATGGAAGATATGCTTTGAGCTTGTGTAATTGATTTCGGAGGTAATTGGGACGTTCACTTACCTTTAATAGAATTTTCTTATAATAATAGTTATCACAGAAGTATCAATGCTGCACCATTCAAAGCACTTTATGGATGAAAGTGCCGAACCCCAGTCTGTTGGGAAGAAATTGGGGAAAAGCAACTATCTTGACCTGAGATAGTACAAGAAACAACCGACAAGATCATTCAAGTCAAGGAATGACTGAAAGCAGCACGTGATCGACAGAAGAGCTATGCTGATAACAGACGAAAACAATTAGAATTTCAAGTAGGAGACAAAGTATTGTTGAAAGTCTCTCCTTGGAAAGGAGTGGTAAGATTCATCAAACGAGGGAAGTTAAGTCCCAGGTATATTGGACCTTTTGAGATTATTAGAAGAATAGGACCTGTAGCCTATCAGCTACAACTGCCAGAGGAAATGGCAGGAATACATGATGTGTTTCATGTATCTAATCTCAAGAAATGCCTAGCTGATAAATCACTAGTAATGCCTCTTAAGGACATAGAGGTAAATGGACAACTCAATTTTGTAGAAAGGCCTCTGCAAATTGAAGACATAAAAATTAAGAATCTCAAGCGTAAGAGATTAGTTCTAGTCAAAGTAAAATGGGACTCCAAAAGAGGACCTGAGTACACATGGGAGCTTGAATCTGAAATGCAAAGGAAATATCCACACTTGTTCCAGTAGATCTCGAGGACGAGCTCTAAAAATAGGTGGGGAGGATATAACAACCCTCAATAAAACCGACACCCTCGATTATTTTTTCGACACCCTAATATATTTTAAAATATTCCAAAATGTCCCAAAATACACCCATACGCGAAAACGGGCCTCAAATACATTAAATAGTATTAAAAATAATTAAAAATTGAAAATTTAAGTTGAGGCGGGCCGCGTAAAGGACCTTTAACCCTTACGCTGGCCGCGTGAACTTAAAAATCTGGCAAAGCCCAGTGCGGCCACGTGGCCCAACACTCGGCAGACCTATGCGATGACCCAGCCCAGCTAGTCCGTTTACCAGCTTTGACGCGAGCCACGTAGACTCTTGTCTAGTCTTACGCGGGCCGCGTAGAACCCAAATTCAGGCCCTATATAAGAAAGCCTCGGGATTTCATTTTCCGTCGCTCAAATCTTTTCATTCTCAATGAATTCTCTGATAATAGGCTTATTATACGGGTATTATACCCCCTAATAGCGAAGTTCTGCTCCGTTGTAAGTATTATAACCCCTGGATACGTATTAGATACGCTGCCCGATTGATCTAGGGTTCCGTAACGGCTGTCGTGGTTCTGCCCGACGTAGTCGTTGGAATGCCGTCTCGGGGAGGGTATTACTAATGTTAAAATGGGTTATTATACTAACGCGTGTGCATTTGTGTAAATTTTAGATTATCACCCGGAAAGCCTTACGGAAAATCTAAGACAGCAATGTGAGTTAATCCACTTTTTGTTACTTGTTTTTACAAAACCTCATTTAATTAATTATATATTAAACAGTTATTGAGTATTTGTAAGAATACAATTATCATGAGTATGTTGGGGTTTTGTATACAAAATTTGTTACCACCTGGTCAAGGAGTAACATTTCCACAAATCGGGTTCGACAGTACCATGGATGTTAATTGTGATGTCTTGGAAACAAATATAATTGCGGGATCGCCCTCAATACTGTGAAATGGTTTTTAGTTAAACTTGATTAAACTGGGATTCACTCACCAGTATTTTCCACTGACAAATGTTTTTAAAACGCGTTTCAGGTAACAAACTATGAAAGCCAAATAGAAGCCAGCTGGACAGCACTGAAGGCTTGAAAAAGTGGCAATAAAGTTATCTAAAATAAAATAGATGTTTTATTAATAAAATAGGATTTATTCCTATGAAAACTTGTGTACTATGAACTTGGGTTTTATCCCATTTGTTTAATGTTATGAAAATGTGGTATTTTACTCTGATCCAATATTTCCTAACTACGATCCTGATGAAAAAAAAATTCCGCTGCCAAATTAGACAATACACGATACCACCGAAACTGGCCCGCGGCCGCCCATTCCCGGGGAATCAGGGATCGGGGGTTGCTACAGTCTGTCTCATGGATCGAGTGACAATCCGATCGGATAGCCATCCGATCCAAATGTACAAGTGTTGTCTGTTTTGAATTTCATTGTGATGACTTTTCTGATCGGATAGCAATCCGATCGGATAGCCATCTGATCCTCAGTACTATATAGAGTGAACTTTCCAGTGTTAGAAAATTTTTGAGTTTTCAAAATTTTGTCAACTTTTCACTTTATATCTCGAACCTTGTGCAAACACTAACGGTGATTATTCTTGCAGGCAAGAGCAACAGATTGGCATCATTCTCATAATGTTTACTGTATTTTGGAAGAAAACTATGCAAACATGACACCGTTTAGAGACATGGCGAAGTTTTTAAGAGAGAGCAGGGTTAACAAGGCTTTAACTGATAGAACTACAGTGTATGAATCTCATGTTAGAATGTTTTGGAAATCGGTGAGGTATGAAGAGAGTACAAAAACAATGCACTCTCAGTTCAAAAGAAGGATAAGAATGATCAGGACGTTGATATTGAAGTAAAATTCAATGTGGGAGACTTAAGAAGAGTATTAGACTTAGGAGATACTGATGATGATCCAACCATTGTTCCTGAACGATTATGCAAAGGTCTATGGTTCAGAATGGGTTTTACAGGGCATGTAAACGGCAAATATCTCAAGTCTATGTTCAGTCCACCATATAAGTTCCTAGTTCATTGTGTTGTGCATGCTCTATCACACAGAAAAGGAGCTTACGATGAGACATCAGACTATATCATGAACATTATTACTTGTTTGGTGCTTAATAGGCCTTACAATATTTCTCAAGTGTTGTTTGATCATATGGTAGATAATATCAGGGGAGAAAAATACATAATGTATCCAAGCTTCATAAAAATGATGATAAATTATCAAGTGAATGACCTTCCAAAGGATCCTGCTGATGAATTAAGTCTACGCCAGATGAAAAGTGAGACCTTGACCAGATTAGGTCAATATAAAGGTCTAAAGAAAGATGAATCGGAGCCAAGGGCTAGGAGAATGATTTGTAAGATTAACAATCCAGGATATGTGGCACCTGAAAATGATGCTTGAAGGCACGAGAATAGCAACTCAGAAGATGAGTCTGGGAGATTAAGTGAGATGCATGAAAAGAAGTTAAGATACTGGTTTGTGAAGGATGATAAGAGGAAGAGAACACCTAAGGCTTCTCCAACTGTGACTGCACCAAAGATCGTTGTTAAAGGTATAGTTGAAAGGGGGAGTCATAAGAAAAGTTAGATCTTTAAATGATTATATTATTCTAATGAATGTTCAATGCTTGTTTTGCAGGGCCTTCAAAGAAATCTCCACCGAGACTTATATATGAGCAAGTGCTTGATCCAGCAAACATAACTCAAGAAGGTGTTGATTTGGTGAAAGTGACGTTTGAACAATATGTAAAGCTTACTGAAGATGTTGCACAGACTCAAGCTGAGAAAGTTACAAAGGAAACTGGAGCATCTTCAAAGAGTGTTCATACTGAAAGTGTTAAAGAAAAAGAACCTGAAGGAGTTGCTCATACTGATTCAAGTGATGCTGATGATGAGTCAACTGATACAGAATCAGAGATTGAAAAGATTGGTGTTGGAAAGGTTCAGTTGAAAAAGAAGCCTAAAAAGAAGGTTAAGGGTTCTGATGATGAAGATGAAACTTATATTCCTACGCCACAAGCTGAGAAAAAGAAAGGTGTTCTAAAGCGAAAGGCAAATCCTCAAGGTGTTATTTCCAGAAGGGTTAGGGCAAGAAAGGGATCTGCAGCGGCACCTAAAGATCAAAGTGGCAAAAGTGAAAAACATGTTATAACTTCAAAGGGTCCTGAAGCTGTTAAAGATCAAAACGTTGAAGTTCCTGAGTTTGAACAAGTTAAAAGTGTTGAAAAGGATGTTGAAAAGAAAGTTGGTGCTGATGATGAAGTTGTAATTACTAGTGAAAGAATGTCTACACCACCACCACCACCACCAGAAAAGCCATTCACTCATAGTCCTGAAGATGCAGAGACTTCAAAACCAAAGAAGACTATTCTTCCAGATCCATTTGAAGGTTTTCCAAACGTTCAAGGTGAATTTCTTGATGATATCCTTCCTAATGAAGAATATGATATGTTTCATGATGCAACGGTCAAAGATCTAAAAAAGAAAGTATGTATTCTCGAGAAAGAAAAGGCCAAGGCAGAGGCTGATCGTGATGAGTTGAAGAAGCAACTTGAGAAGTTGACTAAAATGAATGAAGAAATGAAGGCAGTTGTGAATAAACATGCAAAGAAGATAAATATGTTGGTTGAAGATGTGGATGATAATGCTAAACTCTTCGAGCAACTATCCGCAGATATTTCTGATTTGAATGTGAAGTACGCAAACATGAATGATACTAATCAGACACTGCATCAAATGTTAGATGATCTTCATGAAGCGTCTGCAAATGAAATCAAAGTGTTGAAGCTGGAGATTGAAGCACTTAGAGCAGATAAAGCAGTGAAAGATGAACAGCTTAACATGTTATATACTGTGATGGAACATCATCTTGGTATCAATGTTCAAGCTATCTACAACAACTTAGAAATCAAAAGGGTTGAAGAAAGAAGGGCTCAGAGAGAAAAGGAGATGGCTGAGGCAGCAACTCAAAGGAAGAAAGAGTTGATTGTGGAAACACAAGAAGCTGGAGGTTCTTCAAGTCAGCCTGAAGTTGTTGTTGAAATGGTAGATGTTGTGAATGTTGAAGAGGAGCATATGGAAGTGGATCAAGATCCAAGTTTTGTTCTTGTTGGTGAAGTTGTCTCTCGACCTTACAACTTAAAAGATGTTATACGAATGGTGAAGGTTGAACAGAGGAAAGGAAATGTTAGAGCAGCTGATGTAAAGCTTCTGTGTTGGAAAGAAGAGGAAGAGGAAGTAGATGAAGAGTTAGAGCGTATTCTGGAAGATGTTGATAATTATGATCCTTCATGGGATGATTTCAAAGATGATGATGAAGATCAAGGGTCAACAAGGATTCTGATTATGACACCTTCAGTCCAACAATCGTTGGATGATTTTCTGAATGACGAGATCAATGAGCAGGAGGAGGATCAGCACCAGGAGTCTTCTTCTAGAAAACAACATACTGATCAGGTATACCTCACACAACCCAAAGTCATTTTATCTGAATTATAAATTTGAGGAGGAGATGGAGGTACCGAGAACCAGGGCAGAGATGTTGGAGGAATTGGGGTTAGAAGATGGGAATATGAAGTTTGATATTGAAGATGAAATCCCATCATCGCCAGAAAAAGAATATGAGTTCAACTATGCAAGTGAAGCTGATAAATTTTGATCATGTTGAAATTGAAGAGGGTTCGGATATTTCTAAAGAAGATACGCCTTTTCATTATTCTGGTGTTGATGAAACTTTTCCAACTCTTGCTGAGATGTTCAAGGAACAAAATGAAGACGAATTACGAAGGAAAGTGGTTGACAAGATAACAACTGAAGGTATTCCACAAACGGTTCTGCAAGAAACTTTGTTAGAAGGCAAGAAAAACTGGTTTAAGGTGATGCCCAAGGAGAGAAAGTTCATGAGACCTCTTCAGTATTTCACGCGTAATGCTGATATATCTCTGGGATATATCTTATCATGGGGCTATCTTGAAGATCTGCAAATTTATGCTATCAGACGGGAACAGGGGGTTCAGTACTTTGAGTTTCTGTCAGATATTCAAACACTCCCGTGGTGGGATGTTGAAGAGTTAGTGCAAACCAAAAATATCAAGCAATTTTATCATGGTCATGATGTGAAGCAGCATGATCAGAGATTGTGGAAGTACATTAAGTGGCAGGCAAAGAACAGCTTTCCAGATTGGAAGCCACATTATCCGAAGCAAGATATAAATATAGATCCAGTTACGAAAGAGAATGATATTACTATGTTAATCAAGCCGCCAAGATGTCTGAAAAACATGCCGCTACGTGCAATGGAGCAGGATTTCTATGAAGATTTTCAAGGTTGGATGTACAACCAGAGCACAACAGAAGCGGTGATTTCTCTATTTGACAAGAAAACTGGAGAATCAAGGAGGATCAGTGTGTTGGATCTGATGTGGTTAGTTAACTGCTCGAAGAAGGATATTGACTGTCTATTCTACAACAAGACTGTGTACGAAAAGCCAGATAAAGTTCAAGCTCAACAGTATCAGAAGTTAGTGAACTTATGTTATGCGAAAGACATCAATTCTGGCAGATACTGGAAGTCAAAGTTCAGAGACTTGGAGATAGACGAGTTCTTAAAGAGATATAAGCACAGTCAGAGATTCAAGGAGATATCTAACAGAGCTGCGAAACTTGGAAGATGGAAGCATATGAGACCTCCACCAACCGACCAGACACCAATCAAGAAAAAGGAAAACAAGATCCCAAGATGGGATAGAAAGAGCGATGGTGATCCTGAATATAGAAAATACTGGAATGAAGTTGGTAGGCCTTTGAGGCCCAAGATGATTGCAGAGCGTTGATATGTGGTTGAAAACCGGTGTTCGTTATTGCGTAACTTTGTGTTTTTACATAAGTTTCAGTCTTGAATGGCCTACTTTTAATAAGATTTGTGTTATGCAGGTTTAACGAAGTTTAAGGAGCTATTTGGGAGCTTTACGAGTCACCAGGTTGAAGACCGGAGCACCGGAACGTATTACGGATCAAACGGGAGCGAAACAAGCAAAAATTAGAATCGAAGTTTTGAGAGCCCGTCGCCAACGGGTCCCAAGCCGTCGGCGACTCCCTTCGGTTAAGCCCGTCGGCCAATTGTTCCCGTATCCAGACATTTAAACCGTCGGCTGAACAAGCAAAAATCAAAGCCCGTCGCCGACGGGTCGAAGGCCGTCGGCGACGGCTTGTCAAATCCTGAAACGCGATTTTGGGCATTGATTTTTCGAAAGTTACACTTGTTTGAGAGTTTGAAAGTTGTTCTTGGAGCCTAATACATCTACCATTCAACTACCATTCCATCTTCTTCATCACTACAACACCCGAATCAAGATCATCACCATCAACCATCCTTAATCACAAATTCCACCATCCAAACCCTAATTCTCCATCCTTCATTCACACTCACCATCATCATCCACAAACCCTAATCATCCATCATTCCTTCATCCATCAAGCTTTAAGATGACTTCATTCGTGTTCCAATCATCCGGTGATCAAGCTTCTTCAACCATGAGCGGCTAATCATCTCGGTTTCACCCCGGTGTAGGTAGTTGTTAATTCTAGGGTTTCGAATTGTTCTTGTTTCAACTTAGTGACAAATTGTGTTTGATTTTTGAAACTTTTGACAATAGTATTACATTTGTTTCGAATTCCTAAACTGTCGAACGATGTTAAAAGTTATAACTTTGCGAAATGGTGATATGTAATTGTGCATTGTCGTTGTTAGGATTTACTTGTGTTGATTACAAAGTGTATTCTTGTCCGTTCTTCGGGACGTTGATAGCTATTAGCACCTAAGTCATGGTACACTAAATCTGCTAATCGAATGCATTTGAGTTGAATCTAAAACTTGTAGAAATCCTAAGTTAGCAATTACCGAAACCGGGTGTGATTCCTTTTTCTTATTATTGTTCTAGTAATCAATTTTCTCGTAATCATTAGTTTTCAATTAATTTAATCAATTCATTAAATCCAAACTCATTTCTCTCAATTAAACAAAAACATAAAAACATTCTAGTAAGTTTCATAATACGTGACATTCTTGATAATTCAATCGAATCCATACACAAACCACATACTCTTCGTGGTTCGACCCCTCACTACCACTAGCTTTTTGTTAAGGGTAATTAGGGTTTATAAATATTATCTTTGACCGGAGCGCGACACTCCGATCAAATTTTGGCGCCGTTGTCGGGGAGTGCGTTCGCTTTATGTTTGGATATTGTTTGAATTTTGTGATTATCTGTTTAAATTGTTTAGTTTCTTTTTGCACTTTGTCTTTTTCCTTGTTACGCGGGTGTGTTACGTGTGTAGGTTACAGGTAGTGCATGCATACGCGGAACTTCGGGAGGACTTCACCTTTAGTCTACGAACCGGAAATCGAAAGGGTAGCAAGAAGAAATCTAGCAAGCCGGTTAGAAGCAACACTTGCTTCTAATCAAACCACCAACACATCACAACATACACCATCCATTGAAACCGATTCAATGGCAAACCAAAACTCTAACCAAAACTTCAACCAAAATCAAAATCCGAACCAATTTCAATACCGAAGCAATTTCAATCCCGCTCCAAATATGCAACCTATACCTCCAGAGCAACCGGGTGGTAATAACAACAATGCCAGACCACCCACACCACCTTTCCAAAACCAATATCCCAACCACAATCAAAGAACACCTCAACAACAAAACCTTCATCGACAAACCTCTTTACCCATCAACCTAGATGACCGGAATGTCAATTCCGACCGTCGGGGAAATCGTGATTGCGGCAATCCCGCAAATGAAGACCCATTCTTCAACATCGATGACTTGAGGAATGCAATCCCCGATGATGAACCGTATAGTGTTCCCGGTTATCAATCGCCGGAACATGTGAGTGTTCATACGGAAAATTCGGATGACGGGGGATACTATGATGATAGGGCTAACGATGATGAAGATTGGGGCTACGTGAATAGGGGAAACGTCTACAACGCTAGAAGGTATGACGATGAGGAATTTGGCTACCAAAATGCCAATTACGTTGGGGACGACGAATACGGTTACGGAGGTGGAAGAAATGATGGTTATGGGAACAACCGTCAACCACGAAACAATAACCAATGGAACCGGAATGATGGGTTTTATAACAACAACAACAATGCAAACCCTAACCGGATTCCTCGTTTCGTGGGAGGTGGTAACCCAAGGGATAATAGAAGAGAGGATCGAAGAGATGATCGAAGAGGTGAAAGACGGGATAATAGAAGACCGGTCGATCAAGAAGTTAACGGTCCCCATCGTCGTCAACGACCTCCACGGGGAGTGAATGATCATTTTAGGCCGGTTGTCACCGAGAACGACTCACCAATCGTTTGTGAGAGGAGGATGTTTGATTGTAAACCACATTACATCAACATACTTCCTCATTTTAATGGAAGGTCTAACGACGAACCGTACACACATTTGACAGAGTTTTCTTCCATTTGCAGCACTATCGGGGGGCACAACTTTGCACTAGAGGAGGTTAAACTTCGCTTGTTCCAATTCTCATTGAAAGATAAAGCGAAGCAATGGTTCCTTACACTCCCGGCCAATAGCATCCGCACATGGGGAGAAATGCAACAAGCTTTTCTAGATGAATACTATTCTATGGCAAAGACCGATGATGCTCGTGATGAAATTAGGTCTTTTCGCCAATTATCGGGCGAGCCGTTGCATGAAGCCTTTACAAGATTTAAAGAAATGATGCGAAGATGCCCACATCATCAAATAGAAAAGTGGGAGTTAGTCAAGTGCTTTGTACGAGGTCTAGACGACAACACATGGAACCGACTTGAATCAACGAGCAATGGGACCCTTCTAAGCAACCATGAAGATGATGATTGGGAATTCTTGGAACGGATGAGTAAACGTTCAAAAGAGAAAGAATCGGCCGATCGAGCTAAGAAGCATCCCATTTCACGGTCACTTCCCGATCTTGACTCTAAAGATCGGATTTCCACCTTAGAGCGGGAAATGGCTCGAATGAAGAAAAAGGAAGTAAATGCGGTTCAATTCGAGGTATGTGAAGGTTGTGGTGATATTGGACATAGAGCGGAACAATGTCCAACGGGGCCGAGTGACTACACAGAGGAAGTCAACCAAGTGTATGGAGATAGGAAGCAATATGATATGAACTCCAACACTTATCATCCGGGTTTGAGAAATCACCCTAACTTCCGATATGGTAATGCTTCAAATCAAATGAACCCGAATTTTCAATCGGGTAACCAAGGAGGTCAAAGCGGATCATCATATCAAAACCGTCAAGGTGGTAACCAAGGAGGTTATCAACGAAATTATAACCAAGGGTACCAAGGTAGGGACAATAATTACCAAGGTGGGTACCAAAGGAATTACAACAATCAAGGCGGTAATGGAAGCGGGTCGAACAATCAAACCGGTGGTGATGATTTGAGTGCCAAAATGGATGCTTTGTTGAATATGCAAAAAGAATCTCAAAACAATATAAAAGAATCTCACCATGATATCAAGGAGATAAAGAAGACAAACGAGATTCGGGATAAAGCACATGAGGCATTGGCAAAGCAAGTGGGCCAACTCGCGGAAGAGATGGCTCAAATGAGGGGAAGCATGGGAAAGCTTCCAAGTGACATCACGGTCAACCCTAAGGATCAAGGGTCAAGCTCAAGGAACACACGTGAGGTACCCATTAATAAAATTACTTTACGTAGTGGTCGAGTCGTTGATGATGGTGTCAAAACACCATCACCCCAGTTTGTTGAAGGGGTGGTGGAGGATGCTAGTGAAGATGAGAATGAGGATGGTCAAACGGGTCAAAATAAAAATGACTTGAAAAAGAATAATAACACTCCCGTTGTGACCATACCCATCCCTAAGGCTAAGGAAAAGGGTGTGGAGGCTAATACCGCCCCTTATCCCGAAGCATTGAAGGGACCCGTGAAAAAAGTTGTAAACAAAAGAGGTCCACAACAAGAAGAGTTGTTGGAAATTTTTAAACAAGTAAAAATAAATTTACCTCTTTTGGATGCAATCAAACAAGTACCGTCTTATGCTAAGTATTTAAAAGAGTTGTGTACCCAAAAGCGAACTCATAAATTTCCAAAAAAATTAGATTTAACCGAAAATGTGAGTTCGATCCTTTCGGGTGCACTTCCACCTAAGCTCCAAGATCCGGGTGCGCCTATCATTTCAATTCAAGTAGGCGATTTTTAAAATCAATCGGGCACTTCTAGATCTTGGTGCTAGTGTGAGCATTCTACCGGGTAGTTTGTATGACCAATACGAATTTGGTCCACTTCAGTCGTCAAACACCACCGTGGTGTTGGTCGATTTGACACCTAAACTACCCCGTGGAATTGTTTCGGATGTGATAGTGAAAATCGAGGATTTTTATTATCCGGTGGACTTTTTAGTACTTGATTACGTGGCCAAGGACCCAACCGAGCAACCTACGGTGATTTTGGGTCGACCGTTCTTAGCAACCGCAAATTCTCAAATTGATTGTAAAACGAGAACGGTTGACATGACATTTGGAAACCGAAGGTTGAGGTTGCATGTTTTTTCCGGACTTATGAACCCTCTAGTTGATGATGAATGCTATATGGCGGACATTGTTGACACGTGTATACCTCTTTGCGACACAGTCGTGGATGGGGAAAACACAATGGAGGATTGTTATATGTTTGACAGGTCACAGGTGGAGATGGATAAGAGCATAGACGAGGAAGTGAAAAGTTTGGAGGTGCTTGCGGTTAGAGATGGAAAACCGACATGGACACACCAAGTTGAGAGTTTACCGGAGAGCATTGACACCAAGTTGAAGCCGTCGTTAGTAGAGCCTCCGGAAGTTGAATTGAAGGCGTTGCCTAAGCATCTCAAATATGCTTATGTTGGTGAAGGCAACACGCTCCCGGTTATCATTGCATCAAACTTAACCGTGGAGCAAGAGGATAAATTGATGGGTGTTTTGGTCACTAATCGGGCGGCGATTGGATGGACCATTGCTGATTTGAAGGGTATTAGTCCCTCGGTGGTGATGCACAAAATCATCACGGAAGAGAATGTAACTCCCGTTCGAGATGCACAACGGAGATTAAATCCGAATATGCGGGAGGTAGTGAAAAAGGAAGTGCTGAAATGGCTCGATGCGGGTATCATTTACCCGATCTCGGATAGCCAATGGGTGAGCCCAACACAGACGGTTCCCAAGAAAGCGGGTATACAAGTCGTCAAAAATGACGCAGGTGAAGAGGTAGCCACTCGGCCGGTAACCGGGTGGCGAATTTGTATTGATTATAGGAAGTTGAATACCGCAACTTCCAAAGATCATTTTCCTTTACCGTTCATTGATCAAATAGTTGAGAAATTGTCGGGGCAACAATTTTATTGCTTCTTAGATGGCTATTCCGGTTATAACCAAATTGCCATCCATCCGAAAGATCAATCAAAGACCACATTTACTTGTCCTTACGGCACTTTCGCATTTAGGCGAATGCCATTTGGATTATGTAATGCCCCCACCACCTTCCAAAGGTGTATTATGAGTATCTTTTCAGATATGGTGGGGAAGTCTTTGGAAATTTTCATGGATGATTTCTCGATTTTTGGGTCATCATTTGAGGCTTGTTTGGACCAATTGGATAAAGTACTAAAAAGGTGTGTCGAAACTAGTTTGGTCCTAAGTTGGGAAAAGAGCCATTTTATGGTTCAAGAGGGAATTATGTTGGGACATGTGGTGTCGAGTCGTGGGATAGAGGTTGATCGTGCAAAGGTGCAAGTTATATCTACTTTGCCATATCCCACGAGTGTTAAAGGTGTTAGGTCATTTCTAGGTCATGCGGGTTTTTATCGACGGTTTATTAAGGGTTTTAGTGATATAATAAAGCCTTTGTGTAACTTGTTGTTAAAAGATCAACCGTTTGATTTTAATGAAAATTGTCAAAACGCTTTTAACAAATTGAAAGAAAAGCTAGTCGAGGCCCCAATCTTGCAATCGCCAAATTGGTCTTTTCCTTTTGAAATTATGTGCAATGCGAGTGATTATGCGGTGGGGGCCGTGTTGGGACAACGGGTTGAAAAGAAACCCGTTGCCATATACTACGCGAGTAAGACTCTTTCGGATGCACAATTGAATTACACCACTACTGAAAAAGAGCTACTTGCAGTGGTATATGCATTGGATAAATTTCGGGCATATATATGGGGTAGTAAAGTGATTATTTATTCTGATCACACTGCAATTAGGTACCTCATGGAGAAGAAAGATGCAAAACCGAGATTGATTCGATGGGTGTTGTTGCTCCAAGAGTTTGATTTGGAGATACGGGACAAAAAGGGTACCGAGAATGTGGTAGCGGACCATTTGTCTCGGTTGATGGTTGATGAGGATCCTAAATCGTTAGAGATCAATGAGTCGTTCCCCGATGTGCATATTATGAAATTGGATAAGTTACCTTGGTATGCTAACATTGTGAATTATCTTGTTACAGGTGACTTACCGGCACATTGGGATAGACGGAAGAGGCAACACTTCATGTCTCAAATCAAGTACTACCGGTTGGAAGAACCGCACTTGTGGAAAGAATGTGCGGATCAAGTGATTAGAAGATGCATAGATGACGAAGAAATTCCAAGCGTGTTGCATTATCTACATTCATTTGCGTGTGGTGGCCATTTTAGTGGTCACAAAACGGGTCATAAAGTGTTGAATAGTGGCCTTTATTGGCCTACCATCTTTAAAGACGCAAATGAATTTTCTAGAAATTGTGTAGAGTGCCAAAAACTAGGGGGTATTTCAAAAAGGGATGAGATGCCCATGCAACCAATCCTTGTAGTCGACATTTTTGACGTGTGGGGAATTGATTTCATGGGCCCATTCCCAAATTCTTATGGCAATTTGTACATCTTGGTGACCGTTGACTATGTGTCAAAGTGGGTTGAAGCAATAGCCACCAAGACGAACCACCATTCTGTAGTGTGTAATTTTGTTCAAACCAATATTTTCTCAAGGTTTGGGATTCCTCGTGTCATCATAAGTGATGGAGGATCTCATTTTAAAAATTTTTAGTTTGGGAAACTTCTTAAAGGGTTTGGTGTTGACCATAGGATTGCTACCCCCTATCACCCGCAAACGAGCGGGCAATTCGAGGTGTCAAATAGGCAAATCAAAGAGATTTTGCAAAAGACCGTGCGGGCGGACCGTAAGGATTGGTCAATTAAGTTGAACGATGCTTTATGGGCCTACCGTACGGCACATAAGACACCCATAGGCACTACACCTTACCGTTTGGTTTACGGTAAAAATTGTCATTTACCGGTGGAACTTGTGCACAAATCGTTATGGGCTATTAAAGAGGTTAATGTTCAATATGACGATGCAGGTAAGGAAAGGAAACTTAAGCTATGCGAGTTGGAGGAGCTACGGGAAATGGCATATGAATGCGCGTCTAAGTACAAGGATGGAATGAAGAAAGAGCATGATGCCAAGTTGAGAAAGAAAGAGTCCGAGGTTGGGCAAAAGGTGTGGCTTTACAATTCGAAGCTCAAGTTCTTTCCCGGAAAGCTCCGGAGCAAATGGATGGGACCCTATGTGAATACCCGGGTCGGACAATTGGGTGATGTTACCATCAAGGACCTGAAGGATGGGATACGACAAATGGTAAATGGTCATCGGCTAAAACCGTTTCTTGATGGTAACGAGAAGGTAGATGAAAGCAAGGAATCGGTGAGCTTCGTGGTAAGCATCCCGGTTTATGAGGTCGAGTGATAAGGACCGGTAACATTTTGTGTAAAGTTATGTACAATTATTTATTTGTTTGTGTGTTTTTATGATTAATCGTTTTCGTTTCATACTAATCTCTCTTGATTGTGTGAAGTCCAGACATTCCGAACGGGTCATGAAGACACAAGGTATGTTTTTAGGCTTTGTTATGTGCATTGAGGACAATACACGACTTTTCAGGGGGTGGTAGGGCCGTTAACGGTTTGAGTGTTTTAAAAATTTAACTTATAAAAATGCACAAAAAGATTTTTAATAATTTTTAGGATTTTTTTTAGTGTACATAGTCCCTTTATTAAAAAGTCATAATTTTCCTCCTAGTTTTCATAAAAAAAAATTGAAAAAAGTAGTACCCGTCGGCGACGGGGTGGTGCCCGTCCCGGACGGCTTCTCAAAATACCTGTCGGCCACAATTGTCCGTAACCAGACACATAAGCCATCGCCTGAACTCCTACTTTCCCTTGCCCGTCGGCGACGGGTTACCATTTTGTCTCCGATGCTGGTTCGTTTTGAGGTGTTTAAAACCGAACCAAACCTCTCCAAATCTCATTAAAACCTATCCCAAACACGAATTTCACCACATATCCGACCCTCATTCCATTTAACCTCACAAACTCACTGATCTTTCTCTCACCTAATCTACCTATCACCTCATCTTTTTCCTCAAACTCTCAAGAACCCTAGAACTTCAACCTCTCATAACTCTCTCAATTCTCCACCAAACCACCTGATTCTTGAGTCCATTCTGAGTAATTTTTCGAGAGGAACAAAACCCCCAACACGGTTTTCATCAATTCTTGCTATTTTGCAAAATTTCTGGGGGTGTTACTTAGGGTTTTTGAAAGGGTGTTCATCAAGTTGCTTGCTTTCCATCTTTTCTTAGTTCTTCTTGTCTAACAACATCAAAGTTATGGTCGATGGTAAAAGACAAAAGACTACAGGGCAAGCTTCATCATCAGGAGTCGGTTCTTCTTCCGGTTTAATACCGAGGAAGTGGGAGCAATTAAGCTCAATCGCAGAGGGTGATGCAAGACTGTACAGACAAGATTGGGTGTGGGCAAAGTTCAGGGATAGCAAAAGCGCCGAAGTTTGGGATGAGGAGAAGAGAAAACCTTTATCGGAATATCAAGATAGGAAGTTAGAGGCCAAGCTCTGGAAATGGAAAATGGTCAACAAAGTGAGTACCTCAGTTCCGGAAAGGAGTTTATGTGAAAGAGTGGTGAATGTTGAAGAGTTCAAACAAATCGGAATAACACAAATGTTTGAATGCCAAGGTTGGGAAAGGGTGCTTGATTGGTGCGAAGATAACACTTCGCGGATATATTTGGCGGAAGTGTGCGAGTAGCTGTCGACGTTGAGGTTTATGAATAAAGATAGTCCTCCTGCTGAGTGGAAATTGGTTGGTAAAACAGGCCGGGGGTTAATGACGATGTCTTTCGAAACAATCAACTGCATTGCACGCTTTGATTCTCTGGGGGTGCAAGCATATGACTATCCAACTATGCAACAAATTTTGGATAATCATATGAATGATGGTGATCCGGAGCAGATGACCGCGGCTATTTTACCATACAGTGATGGGGGAGAGGCAAAGAGAAGTCAAATGACGATTGAGGGAAAGATTCTCTAAGGGATTAATGTTGAGAACATTTTGGTGAGGTTTGGTGATCGTGGAGGTGTTAGAGCGGGTGACTGTAGGGTGGTGCATTCTTTGCTATACGGGACCCCGACATTGTCATGGAGACACATAGTGATGATAAATACGTGGGCTACTCGGGAGTCGTCCCAGAGGCGTTTTATTCCATACGCACGCCTCATTAGTGCCATGATCGTTCAACAAAATTGCTTACCTCCGGAATCACTATGGGTAACTAAACCGTTGGAGGAAATTAACAAGGCCTCCATGAAGAAGAACTGGAATATAGAAGCTAAACTCTCGGGGAACAAGTATGTTGTGACCGACAGGTTGGGTCATGAAGAAACACTAACTAAATGGTCAGAACCGAGATAGTTAGGGGGTTTGAATCCGCATAAAAGGTTAGCTCTCTCTCGGTTGATTCAGTTGCAATGGAATTTCTTCGCCGGTAGTTCTGCAAAAAAGAACACCGTTAGCCTCGTCAAGGGGAGAAGAGGGTTCTCTCCTTGACCCGACTCCGGCGTGAGAATAAGTATTGGTAATGGAGAAGATAAGTATTTGAGAAGTGAGTGTGATCTGAGTTTGTACCTGAACAGTTCTCCTATTTATAACCGGGAGTTTTGGGAGGGAAAACCTGTTATTGAAAAGATGACGGAAGATGCTAACGCCGTAGCGGTTATCTTTTCTTCCGTTAAGTTCTTTGATCCTTCATTAAGTTGTCTCGATCCGATGTGAATGCACACGGATCGTGGTTTGATCTATGGCTGGGGAATTGCCACGTGGAAAGTGATTAAGTAGAGATTACTCTCCAATTGCATGCCTTTGTTGTGATTTCAGGGTTGCTTGTGGTGATGACACCTGTCCAGACGGTTATAACCGTCTGGGTGGTGTACGATTGTATTTCTTTCTAGAAGATTACTGCTGTAATCTGGTGTGACACCTTGCTGTGTGGATACGGACGAGTAAATCCCAAGTCTGGGTAAAATAATATCCAAGTCTGGATATTTAGGCGGAGGTGTTGAACAAAGGATTCTAATCCTTTGTAAATGGAAGAAGGCGCAAGGATTTTATGTTTTCCTTTGGGCGCACAACTATAGATTTGCTGACTGTTTTCTTCCTTTTGTAATACCAGTGCGCGGCCGCGCAAGGCTTAAAAGGCCAAAAGGCCAATCTGTGGTATGGTCTTAAATACTTATCATTAGGTTTTTGGGACCTTACCCCTTCAAGTCCCCCCAGTCTAGTGTTGTACTTATGCAAATAAGTGGAGCACTGGACTTATGAGAGAGAAATGTTTTTGGGCGCGAAAAGATAAGAAAGCTTCTATGAGAAGATTTGAATTTGCTGAGTTTGTAAAGATTTTTTGTAAAAAATCTTTGACTTGACGTTATTGCAGTAGATTGATTTTGACAATCTGTCATTGTCAGTTGCTTTTTATCATTCGTGTTGTACACGCGCGCGTGTAAGCGCGTGTATGTTCTGACATCTTCATTTTCTGTTGCTTGGGGAACTGTGATACCCGGAACAGTGCTGTGACGGTTACCGATGCTATTTATTGCGATGGGTATATAATCGTTTGGGTAACCTCCTTTGTGTAATCATTGTTTTGTTTGAAAATTTCTCCCAATTCCTTGTTCTTAAGAAAAATTTTTCGTCATCCTATTGCTTATGTCAACCGGAGAACGTCAAGAGGATCTTGTTGAAGATATGCCGACTGATCTTCCACCATTGAAGTGGCCTAGGGCATCGTTTGAGGGTTTGATTCAGAATCTTAAATTTCCAGAGAACTGGGGTGCCTTGTATCCCGAAGATGGGCAAACGGCAGCAAATGCTCCGGCCGGGTATATTACCCTCTTTTGGGATTTTTTCTGTGACGGTAACTTTCGCTTGCCTGTTACCAAATTTTTTCTTGAAATTCTTGGATTCTATAACCTGCACATCTCCCAACTTCACCCTATTGGTATGGTTAGGGTTCGACATTTCGAATTTGTATGTCGGACGATGCATGTGGAGCCAACCGTTCCCCGATTTAGGGTTTTTTATCAGATGCACTGTACCCAAGGGTTTTACTCATTCGTTCAGAGGGCTTCTGCAAAGAAGATTCTTCATCAGCCCCCAAAATCATTTCATGATTGGAAACAGAAATTTTTCTTCATCAAGGCTGGAGTGATTCCGGTGAAGATGACTCTAAGAGGGAAGGACGATATTCCGATTGAATCGCTTCAGACTCCTGTTGATGAGAACTGGTACCAAGATCTGAAGGATGTTCCCAATATTGCTTTGCCGGAGAAAGCCCTAGTCGGAGCCGACATGAGTTTGAACTGGAAGATGGAACGTGATGATAAACCCGTGTATACTGAGGATGGTCATAGTAAGTTTGGGGCTTTTTCACTGTTTTTTTTTTTTTTTTTTTTTGACCTGCTTTCTCTTCAATGTAGTTGTTTCTCTATATGTTGTTGCCTTTAAGAGGGAAGGCGGAAGAATGGGAACTATCAAGAAGAAACCTGAAGAGGAGCTCTGGTATCATCGTATTGTGAAGAATTTTGTGCTTCCGCGGGATGCGGACCTATCTGTTCAACCGGCAGCTGGTGCTGGTAAGTTTATCCTTTTTTCCTTTCTTTATTGCTTTGAGTAATTTCTCTGTCTTGCGCTTTTTTGCAGGTGAGTTGTTGAATTTGGGTGTAGGCCCTAAAAAGAAAAAACGCGCAACTACGTCCACTTCCGCGCCGAAGAAAAGTGAGACTGTTAAGACTCAACCTTTGAAGGCGAAAAATGCTGGAGAGAAGAAAGGTACGCGCCGTTCTTCTGTCTCCGGGTGTGATTATGTGGTGGTTTCTGACTCTTTGGAGGGTCTTACTCCTGTAGTGACCATGCGGGAACCGAAGCCAGAACCGAAGGATTCTGCTGATATTCCTCCTTCTAACCCGAATGAGCCTATCGATCTGGATTCCAGTCCCGAACGTTTGGTTCATAGGAACGCTGGTAAGAGAAAGCCAGCTGATGCTGATACGGAGGGTCAACCTCCAAGAAAGTGCAGAGGAAGAAAATTACCAGAAAGGGAAACCTGGATGCTTTTGTTTCAGAATCTATTCCCGGTAAGTATTGCTTTTCTTTGTTTTCTTTGAATGGGTAGGATTTTTATAGATTTTTGTTTGTCCAGAAATTTCTCCTGTTCCTGTAGACATACCAACTGTGGTTGATAAAGAACTTCCCCCTTCCCCGCCGCGTGCTACCGTTACAAACCCGCTAGAGTCTTCAGAGATAGCTGGGGAAGGTGTTGAGAAAACTATTGAGGCTGAGGAGCCTGTTGGTGCTAATATAGAGACTGAACAGATTGTTGAGCCGGGTGTGGTAAATGATGATAATCAACCGACACCGAAAAAGGAAACTGCTGAGAAAATTCAATCCTCTCCCCCCAGACCTTCTGAAACTATACCTGAGCATACTGAGAAGGCCGCCACTGAGGAGGCAGGTTCATCTGCTGGTGTTGGGAAGCAATCTCCGATTCGTCCAGAAGAAACCTTGGGAGAATATTATTACCGGATGTATGTGGAGAAAGATGCTGCTGATCCTCATGTTCCTGTTTGGAATGTAAAGAAAGGAGATACCTTCTCGGACTGGCGTGTATGCCAAGATTGGTTGCAGGGGATACTTCCGCCTGGCGAGATTAAATTTCAGGAGAATCAGCCTTACGAACAGATCTATCAGTCTTATTTTGCAGAAACTGCTTCTCATGTTTCTACCATTCACCGTATAGTGCGCGAGTGGTATAGCATGCATAAAGAGCGAGTATCTTTTGAAGCATCACAAAGGAAATTTGCTAAATATGAAAAATATGTGGCTCAGCTGAAGGCTAAATTAGAAGTTGAACAAGCTAAGTTTGAAGCTGAGCGCAAGACTGAGGAATGGTCAGCGTCTGGCTGGAAAAGAAAGGCTGAAGCTAAGCTGCGCTTTTATCTGAGGAGCGCAAAAATTGGAGGAGAATTTGTGAGAAAGACAATGCCGAGAAGGCAAACCTGCGTAACATCACAAATAACCTCAAGGCTGAGGTTGAAAATCTGAAGAATCAAGATGCGGAGATAGAAAGATTGAAGAAAGAAAAGGCTGACATGGAAGCTATGTTGAAGGAGGCGCGCTCTCATAGGGAACGAAGTGAGCAACGGGAGGTACAGGCTTTAGCCACTCTTGCCGTTAGAGATAAAGAATTAGAGGAACTTACCACTTTGGTTTATGACCAGGAACAATTGAAGAAAGATCTGGAGCTAGCGCGTTCTGAGAATACTGAAACCTCCCGCCGCTTGACTGAAGTTGAAGAGAAACTGGAGAATTCAGAAATGGCGCGGGTTTCAGCGGAAAGCGAGCTCGAACCTTTGAAGAATGATATGGCCTGGTTGAAAGATCGCGGGATTGCTTGTGTAAGTTCCTTTCTTCTTTTTCGTTCATGTATGCGCTTTTCTTGTTTTGATGCTTATCTTGATTTCGTAGGTTGCTGAATCTGTATTAAATTCTGAAGAACTGGATAAAACTGTTGCAAATTTGATGGTCGCTGCGCGACGAGATGGTTACGCGCAAGGTTATGCGGAATGTTCCCATCATGTGAATAGCGCTTTGAAAGTTAACTGGGATGATAGCAAGTCTGCTACCTTTGGCGTTAATACTGCCGGCGCACTGGCTGCTGTGAAGACAGAGTTTAATAACTTATAACTTCCAGTGATGGAGTTGATAAATGTGGCGTTGCAATCGGACGATCACGTTGCGCAACTTAAAGAAATCTTTCCGGATGAGGGAGAAGATTTAGATTAGGATGAAATTGTATTGAACAATTTTCTCTCTTTCTTTTTTTTTTACGTAGGATGTAGATCCTTGTTTTGTTGGTGCGCTGCTGCGCAAGGAATTTAAACACTGCTGTGTCTAAACTCTTTAGGGCGTATTTGTACGCTTAAAAATAGCAGGTTTCTATTTGTTTTGTTGAATGACTTTACAATATCCTGCATGAGTACAATTACTTTTTCTTTGAGTAAGGCGAATAAAGTTGGTGTGAAGCTCATGTGTGAGTTTATGGTCGTTTGTGACTTGATCACTGACCGCGCATGGAGCTTTGTTATGCCATAATGTTTTTGCACTTACTAAAAAGGAATTGCATGCATTTTGTAAACACAAAAATAATAGAAACTTTGTAATTTTATTCATGGATAATGCTCAGAGGCGTTACAAAGTTTTTCGGATAATTAAATGGAACTTAACTTACTCCCTGATAGTTCCGCCGCTTTTGATAAGTCATGTCTTTTCCGCGGAAAACGTATAGAGTTCTTCAAGTTTTAGCCCGTTTGCTTGAGCTTTCTTCTCCCCGGGTAATCTGCTTAATCTCCTTGCGCATGTTCTGGAGCAAATGCGTAAGTTCTCCATTTTTGAGAGCCTTCTCTATTTCCGTGCGCAGGGATATGCAGTTATTCGTGGTGTGCCCATTATCCTTATGATATTCGCAGTACTGCGTCGGGTCTTGACCACGTTTACTCTTCATCGGAATCGGAGGTTTGAATTGGTGATCCTCAGTACTTAGCACCTCCGCTGGGGTTTTCGTTAGGGGAGTCCACTGTCTCTCCCTATTTTCGTGTTTGTTTTCTCTTTGTGCAGAGAACTTGTTAGTTGTTGTGCGGGCGTCTTCCGAAGATCGACTTCCTGATGCTTCGCGCCATTACTTTTTGTACTTGCCATTTGCGCTTAAGTCTGCCGGCCTGTTGTGTGGTGGTGGTGGCCTGTTTGTAGTAAGGTTTTTCTCGGTCTGCGCATAAACCTTGGCCGCCGCCATTATCTTTTCCCAACTCGTGGGGAGGCCTTCTGTTCCTGATAACACTTTGACCATGTCGTCACACCTAACCGCGTACTTAAACTGAGCATGAATTAGTTGTTCGCTAACACCTCCAATTTCTAACACTTCTTTATTGTATCTGGTAATAAAATCTTCCAGATTCTCATCATCGCGGCGCCAGATGTTCATGACGTCGGATGTATCACGTTTTGACCGCCTTTGTTGGCTGAAGTGTGTTAAAAACTTTCTTCGTAGATCCTTCCACGACTCGATCTGTCCTGTTGGTAGGTTATCAAACCAAATTCGCGCTGGGCCGGTTAATGTTTGTACAAACAAATGACACCACAGCGGAAGAGTCCAACCGCCAACCAACCCTGCGCTGGTGAATACTCTTAGATGATCATCGGGGTCAGTTAACCCATTGAATTTCCCAACGTTAGATGGTAATTTAGCCCTTTCCAATGGAGCTAAAGCTATCTCCAGTATGAACTTCGAGTTTTCTGCCGCTTCATCAGGGCGATAAACTAAGTCATAGTTATGCTCTGCTTCGGGATTATAGATCGCCCGAGGTCTGCATTTATTATAGTTTGGTTGCAGTCTGTTGAATACGCTGGTGTTTGCACTCAGGCGATACGTTTGATCGGATTCATCAGTGTGAGCATCCCGTTGGGAACCCAACCTATCATGAACCGATTGTCTTCGACGAGGGTGTGGTTCGCCATGGTGTTGTCTCTGGTAACTGCCTGTGTCGTCATAAGTTGACTCTTCTCGCTGAGATGCATGAGCTCTAGACCCCGGCCTCCGTGATTGGGTTACAGGAGCAGTTTGAGCACACAATTGTGTGTATACGGCGTTTAATGCCCCTTGGGACCGGACATACCATGATATCGGAGTTTCTCCTGGGGGTAAGATTGACTGTGCAGGATTTGCTGGTAACATTCCTGGGGTAACAGGATCATTTGCTCGATTAGATTGAACCTCGTTATCGTCTGAGGCCTCTTCTACGATCCCTTCTACTGGTAAATTGTTTCCGACGTTTGGTCGAGGACCAGGTTGCCGGTGAGATGACGAATTTTCTGCCATGTGCAAAAACAGAAAACAGAATGAACTGAATCGAAACGAGGTAGAAACTAGAAAAACTGAGAAAACGGTAGGCGCCAATGAAGAAACACTAACTAAATGGTCAGAACCGAGATAGTTAGGGGGTTTGAATCCGCATAAAAGGTTAGCTCTCTCTCGGTTGATTCAGTTGCAATGGAATTTCTTCTCCGGTAGTTCTGCAAAAAAGAACACCGTTAGCCTCGTCAAGGGGAGAAGAGGGTTCTCTCCTTGACCCGACTCCGGCGTGAGAATAAGTATTGGTAATGGAGAAGATAAGTATTTGTGAAGTGAGTGTGATCTGAGTTTGTACCTGAACAGTTCTCCTATTTATAACCGGGAGTTTTGGGAGGGAAAACCTGTTATTGAAAAGATGACGGAAGATGCTAACGCCGTAGCGGTTATCTTTTCTTCCGTTAAGTTCTTTGATCCTTCATTAAGTTGTCTCGATCCGATGTGAATGCACACGGATCGTGGTTTGATCTATGGCTGGGGAATTGCCACGTGGAAAGTGATTAAGTAGAGATTACTCTCCAATTGCATGCCTTTGTTGTGATTTCAGGGTTGCTTGTGGTGATGACACGTGTCCAGACGGTTATAACCGTCTGGGTGGTGTACGATTGTATTTCTTTCTAGAAGATTACTGCTGTAATCTGGTGTGACACCTTGCTGTGTGGATACGGACGAGTAAATCCCAAGTCTGGGTAAAATAATATCCAAGTCTGGATATTTAGGCGGAGGTGTTGAACAAAGGATTCTAATCCTTTGTAAATGGAAGAAGGCGCAAGGATTTTATGTTTTCCTTTGGGCGCACAACTATAGATTTGCTGACTGTTTTCTTCCTTTTGTAATACCAGTGCGCGGCCGCGCAAGGCTTAAAAGGCCAAAAGGCCAATCTGTGGTATGGTCTTAAATACTTATCATTAGGTTTTTGGGACCTTACCCCTTCAGGTCATAAGTATGAGTTTCTTACTTCAGGGGCACCACCGGAATCGGGAGAAGATGAAGAAATGGGTGATGAAGAGGAGGAAGCTGAACCCTCCGGTCCACAAAGACCAAGACAAAGATACATGAGGCCGCATAGGGAAATTAATGCAGATGTGGCGGGCTTTGTGAACATTAGACGGGTGCCCTCCTACAAAAATTTTGATCGGGGACAGCAAGAGATATATGACAATGTCTCTGCATGCATAGGTGAAGGCCGAGAGTATAACCGAAGGAGGGAAGCCTGGGAGGAAGCACAGGGACCCCAAATGCAGGAGTTTTGGGCAGTTCAAGCAGCCCATCGGGAGAGAATGAATAAGTTTGTGGAAGAGCAACAACTGTTCCAATCAATGCAGAGGTCACACATGGAACAGTTGGCGAAGATGCAAGAGGATGAGGCAGCCCGAAGACGGGCATGGGAAGAAGAGGAGGCTAGGCGCCAAAATGCACAAAGGGAATTAGAACAACGCCGATGGAGAGCTTTGGCTGTCTCTCACCAAATGGCGATTAACAACACCAAGATACTCCACGATCAGGAGCGCCATCAAAGAGACCTTCAAGCCGGTCTCCCGTACGCCGAACACTCGGGGTGGACCGATTACCCCAATCTTCCTCATCCACTAGGCCCATCCGATCCCACCCCTCATTGGCCCGAGGCAGTTGGTTCTAGTTTCATTCCGATTCCTTACCAACCACTGCCACAAGGAGAGTCAAACCCACTCGATGACTATAGGGAGATGTTTGAGGCCCTCACTGGTTATCAATACCAGCCAAACGATCCCAACGAGCGATATCAGCGGTAG
>JARYGA010058056.1:0-44115 GCA_030545235.1 Helianthus tuberosus
CGAATCCTAACTAGGTCGTTTATCGAGTCAAACCTATTCCGAAAAAGTCAACAGAATTGTTATGTTTGGTTTAATGCATGATTAGCGATGTAAATGGCGTATAGCCTATTTTATCATTCTTACCAACTGAAAATAAGTATAAAAACTTGTATACGCTTGCTTGATTCGACAACTTTATGTTTAGAACCGATTCGGAACCGAGATACGCAAAAGTTTGACTTTTGCTTTGACCTCAGTTCTGACCCGATTCTTATAGGTTTAGACATGCCTTAAAGTTCCATTAGGACCTAGTTACATGTTAGTATAATCCTCTGCGTTTATACTACCCGAATCCGTAACTATCCGACGTTTCCGTTAAATGCCTAATAATGACCATAATGCCCTTATGACTGTAGAACGAGATTTTAGAAAATGTAAAAGTGCAAAAGTCTTTAATACTGATTATTGAACATGTCTGCAAAATTTCACGTCAATCGGAAGTCTAGATTAGGAGTTATGCTTAATGGCGTATTTATAAACAAGTTTATAAATTAAACGGCGCCATTAGCGTAAAGCCTATCTAAACTCAGTTTTGACACCAAATCTTTTACCCACTGATGTTAAATAATATTTTAGGATTTTTAAAGATTTTTTAATTATTTTTAGACTGATCATAAGCTTGGATTAGCGCCTTAATTCGGTAAATACCGAATATGCCCTTTTAGGCCATAAAATGAGTTTTACAAATCCTTTTAACGCCAATCCAATTGCTACTGATTTTAAATAATAAATAGAGTATTTTGAGCCTGTTTATTTGATCAGAAAACTCAGAATCGTATTTTAAACCGTACGTCGCTTAAAACGACTTTATACGCGTATTTAACGCATAGTTTGGGTTTAAAACTATTTTAACATATAAGACTTATTACCAAATGTTATAACCTGTTAAAATAGGCCATTTTACTGATCAACTCAGACCCGGATCACAGGTGTCTAATTAAACCCTTTTATAATCTTTAAAATGACCAAAATACCCCTACGGGGCTTATAAAGAGATTAAACTCGTTTGGGGCGTCATGGGTGATATCCTACTGATATCACAACTTATTTAAGGCATGTTAACTTAGGAAACCTGTTTAGGACTCTTACGGATACCCGTTACGCTTCATGCGCGTTCGGTTCGGTTTATGTAACTAGTTTACATAAATTAGCCGAAACGGGTCAAACCTTATCGGTTTTGTCTCAAAATCCAGAATGTGTATCATATACCCATATTAAGCAAGTCTTCAAACTTTTCGGGTCTAAATCACATTCTATCCGGTCTTCGCTTAATCGTGCGTACGAACCGTATCTTTAAAACTAATCGGTCTAAGCGTAAGCTTAACTAAAGACCCGTTAGGATTCTAATAGGTTATTATAAACCTTCGTTCCAGAATAGGAGAACCAGTAAAAGATACTTGCACTTGCTGATTTTGAACTATACTTGCTCAGGTAAATACTTTTAACTTATTTTCCCTATACGGGCTTGGGGTACGGTATATAAAATACCGCTTGGTCCAGCATTGAATCTTTAATCGAATAGAGGTTAAATCATTGATATGCTCTGTTTTGAAATGTTTTGTTTGCTTAAAGCCTTTGGGGGGTTAATGACCATGTCCCGGATATCCCTGGCATCATCTTACGAGATGGCCACGACCTGAGCACGGGGTGTAGGCGTACACCTTTCAGTGCATAACTCAATATTGTGGTGTGTTTATTGATCTTTTACCCGGTCTACGGATCGGGCTACTGAACGCATAAGAAACATGTAATTCGTTTACAAGTTTATATATTTACATAATTATCCCAAGTTATAAAATATTATTTGTGCCTTGTGCCTTAAATGCATTTTCTTAAACTCTTTTCAAAATGAGTCGGTTGATTGTATTTACCAGTGTAAACTGACGTATTTTTCTTAAAAAGGTTAAGTGCAGGTACTACGCGAAATAGGCTGGCCTGTCTCCTAGCATCCACATTAAGTCTCGCCAGCTTAGATGTCATAAACTGTTGAACATTTGTTTTCCTTTTTATTTGATCTACCTGTGGATTTATATTCGACTATTTGTGATACTTAATATTACAATATCGTTTGGTTGAATTAAATCTATACTTTGCTTCCGCTGTGCATTTAAATATTGTGTTGTTTGACTATTATGTTGCCAACCACGTCACGATACTCCCCTACCGGGCCCACCGGTGACACGTGTAAATTCGGGGTGTGACAGGTTGGTATCAGAGCCAACATTGAGTGAATTAAACACTAGCCTTTTGTGTTTAATCTCAATGACACAATTGCACATTCCTAAATCTTCGAGTCTAGACAAAGAACTTAGGAATAATCCGAAAATGTTTTATTTTAAAATGTTAAATTTTGTCCTTTATTATTTTTCCTTGGTGTTACCTTATTTATATTAATAGGTTAAACAATGCCGCCAAGATTCAGAGGACTAAGAGGACGAGTTAACGCGCCTAACGACCATGAGGCAGGTCCTTCGCACCGACGAACTTCTTCTTCTACAAGGAGTCACAATCATGACGAACCTTGGAGGGTTTATGAGGAGCTTGCCAGGCGATCCACATCACAAGTTTCAACGCCTTCATATCAGCACTCCTTTGGGCCTCAGTCAGAGAATGAGCCCCACGACCAGCAACAGCAATCTCCGGCGCACAATTCCTTCGGCGATCCTACTCCGGTATTTCAGGGTCAGTTTAACCCAGCAGAGTATCTACCAGAGCACGTGGGCTTTAACCCGCTAGGGCCGGAGGATCACTTTTCTGGTGATCAAGATATGGACGAGGACACAGATCCCGTCGAGGCTTCAACTGGATCTCGGAACCATCCTTTTTCGATCTCTGATGGTTCATCTTACCACGGACCACCCTACGAGGGTCCGGATAGTCACATGGCGAGGTTCGAACGATGTGAGTGGTACTATACACCATCTGAACACTCATCGCCTCACCAGCAGCAGCAAGATCCCTCTGAGGATCCCCATTTTGAGGCAGTCACGCCACCGCCTCCACCGCCGCCAGTTTATGTAGAGCCTCCAGAATCGCCGAGACGTAGGAGGACTGGCGCGCGGATATCAGCACGACCAGTGGGAGTTCATATCACCACTCCTCAACACTCTAGCAGCAGCCATTACCCGCCTACTCATGAAGTCCCACAGATGGGTGGACCTTCTGTTCCAGTTTCGGAGGTGAATTCGGTACCTATTGCACCGCCACCAACGGGTTTTGGCGAGCCTATCCCTGCATATACTGCTCCGACAGCTTACAATCCGTACGGACAGCCAGCATACTCTACCTACAATTATGCAGAGGATCCTTACCACGTGGCAGCAAACTACTATGCCCAAAACCCTGAGGGACCATATGGAACCCCTTGGGGAATGGGACATCCAGCTCATGGGTATCAAGTACCTACTCAGCCACCATTTCAGCATCAGCCGCCACGGGTTCCTCCTCCTGAGCAGGTTGAGCTCCGTCATAGGTTGGATAGGGTTGAGCGAGACCTCCAGAGGGAGCGTAAGAAGAACCAAGGATTCATGAGTGGTTTAGCAGATTTGCTGAAGGGAAAGAAGAAAAGGGATCGTTAAATTTCCATGTGTAATATTGTATTTCCTTTTTAATCAAGTCCCTACGTGGACATTTATTTATGTGTGTATGTAGTCCCTGCGTGGACATCTATCTTTGTACCTAGTCCCTACGAGGACTTGTCTCTAGTAGTCCCTGCGTGGACATTTACTTTTGTAGACCGTCCCTGCGAGGACATGTGTTATTAGTATAGCTCATGCGTGGGCAAGTATTTGTAAAAGTCCCGTTTAGGGCAGAAATGTACTATTTGTATATTAAAATGGAATGTTAAGTTTGGAAATTGTATTTCTATCATTTAAAGCATTTATATATTAGGCATGAAATAAATAAAATAACATCATTCCTTTTGTAAATGATCTGTCTATTAAATCAATTAAGGATCTTAAAGGTAAAACCTAGCCTACATGTCATTATAAGACTTAGCCAAAATGGTAAGACCTGTATAAAAGATTCCAATCTCAGTTAACATCTGAAAACATGTTAACACTCCTGGCAGATGTGATTCGTTAAAATCACACACGTCATTCTATATAAGGATTCTTTAAAAAGATTCCTGACCCAATATAATGATCTCTGAATCATGGGTTAAATCATTAATAATTATGATCAGTTCTTTTTACCATCCATTGGTAATGGAATGCCTACGGGCCTTTCTCATTTTCATATGAGACAAAAGACAGTATTAGTCTGTGACCCTGTCTGATAAAGGTAATGAACTTTGTTCAAACCTACATGCTTTGATTCTCTGAAATCATAGCTTAAAAATCTAAATTGTCCCTGTGACTAGGCCTTATGTGCTAATAAAACTGTTATTGTTTTATAATTAGGATAAATTATATTAGAAATCCTAAATAAACGTGAGTAATAAATTAACTATATATGGTCTATGTTACCACGGTTAATAAAATTGCCATAAAAGACAATTCTATAATAAACTCACCAATAAATTATTGTCGATATGTTACAGTTCAAGATACATGGCAGACTCAAACGAGGTCAACAGTCACCCAGGGATAGTGAATGATAATGCCCAAGTTAACGTAGCGGGTGCAGAGTTGCAAGCTATGATAGATAATGCGGTTAATAGAGCTATGGATAGACAGCACCATGGATCAAGTGGTACCCATACGAGGACCCATTCTGCATCACACACTAGAACACCCTCCAGGACCCACACTGCCCACAACAGTAATTCTCACCACTCCTCGAATCAAAGGAGTAATCCATCCCAAAGAGCAGTACAGAACCAGGAACCTCGTAATAGGGGTTGCACCTATAAATACTTTGTGTCGTGCAAACCCAGAGACTTCAATGGGGAAAAGGGAGCTGTTGATTGCATGACATGGATGGATGAAATGGATACTGTGGTGGATATTAGTGGTTGCCATAATAGGGACATTGTTAAGTTTGTCTCGCAGTCTTTCAAAGGAGAAGCCTTAGCCTGGTGGAGATCCTTGATCCAAGCCACAGGGAAAGTCCCGTTATACAACATGACCTGGGAACAGTTCATGGCACTAATCAAAGAAAATTTTTGCCCTCAACACGAGGTTGAGAGAATTGAATCTGATTTCCTAGCGCTGGTCATGAAGAACCTGGACTGCCAGGCCTACCTTACCACTTTCAATACTTTGTCAAGGTTGGTCCCTTATTTGGTGACTCCGGAGCCTAAACGTATAGCTCGTTTTATCGGGGGTTTGGAACCGGAGATCAAAGCTAGTGTAAAGGCCTCCAGACCAACCACTTTTCGGTCAGTAACGGACATATCGTTATCTCTGACCTCAGATGCTGTCAGGCTGAGGTCACTGAGGAAAACTGATACGGAGAAAAGAAAGCGTGAGGATGACAACTCACGGCGTTCAGATAAGAAGCAGAAGGGAAACAATGGCTCTAAGAAGGGGTCAGGATTTAAGAAGGATGGTCAGCAGACGGGTGAAAAACCCATGTGTAAAATTTGCAGGAAGCACCATTTTGGAAGGTGCAGACTTGACTCAAAATCCCAATACCAGCCAAGGCCTTGTGGGATTTGCAAGTCTACGGAACATAAGACCCTGGAGTGCAAGAAAATAAAGGATGCAACGTGTTATAGTTGCAATGAAAAGGGGCATATCAAATCCAACTGCCCAAAATTTACAAGGAAGAATGAAGAGGGGAAGAAGACCAATGCGAGGGTCTTCAGAATGGATGCTAAGGAAGCCATTAAGGACGATAACGTGATAACAGGTACCTTTCTCGTAAATGATGTTTATGCGAGAGTGTTATTTGATTCAGGCGCTGATAAGTCGTTTGTAGATAATAAGTTTTGTGAATTGTTGAAACTACCTGTTAGAACTTTAAGTGTGAAGTATGAGGTGGAACTAGCAGATGGCACTTTAGAAACCGCTTCAACCTTATTAGATGGATGTTTTATATCCATTAGGAATCACTCTTTTCCTTTGTCCTTACTTCCCTTTAAGTTAGCCGGCTTTGACATAGTATTGGGTATGGACTGGTTATCGCATAACCAGGCCCAGATTGTATGCAATAAGAAGCAAGTGATGATCAAGACTCCGTCTGGTGAATCACTTACTATCCAGGGAGATACCCAGTATGGGCTACCCGAGAAAATGTCTATACTCAAGGATTCTAAGTGTTTAAAGAAAGGTTGTGTCATCTACATGGCGCAAGTGATTATAGATGAGCCGAAGCTCAAGATTGGGGATATACCCGTCGTTTCTGAATACCCTGATGTTTTTCCTGAAGAACTTCCTGGTTTGCCACCAGAGAGACAAGTAGAATTCAGAATTGACATTATTCCTGGATCAGCACCGGTGGCAAGAGCACCTTATAGGTTGGCACCAACAGAGATGAAGGAATTGAGAACGCAGCTAGATGATCTGCTAGCCAAAGGTTTCATCAAACCTAGTTCGTCTCCGTGGGGAGCACCAGTTTTATTTGTCAAGAAGAAGGATGGATCGATGCGTCTGTGCATCGACTACCGCGAGCTTAATAAGGTTACCATCAAGAATAGGTATCCTTTGCCCAGAATCGACGATCTGTTCGATCAACTTCAAGGGGCAAGTTTCTTCTCGAAGATTGACTTGAGGTCAGGCTACCATCAATTGAAGGTGAGAGATGAAGACGTACACAAGACTGCATTTAGGACTCGTTATGGTCATTACGAGTTCCTAGTGATGCCTTTTGGGCTCACTAATGCACCGGCCGCATTCATGGATCTCATGAATCACGTTTGCAAGCCGCACTTAGATAAATTCGTCATCGTTTTCATCGATGATATCCTCATCTACTCAAAGAACCAAGCTGACCACGAGAAGCATCTTCACTGCATATTGGAACTACTTCATAAAGAAAAGCTCTATGCCAAGTTCTCGAAATGTGAATTCTGGCTTCGAGCAGTCCAATTTCTTGGGCATGTTGTTAGTGAGCATGGTATCCAAGTAGATCCTGCTAAAGTTGAAGCAGTCATGAATTGGCACGAGCCAAAGACGCCTACAGAAATACGTAGCTTCCTAGGTTTGGCAGGATACTATAGGAGATTCATTGAAAACTTCTCAAGGATTGCTGCACCCCTGACTTCGCTGACACGTAAGAAGATTAAGTTTGACTGGGGTCCTAAGCAGCAGGAATCCTTCGATATTCTGAAACAAAAGTTGAGCAATGCTCCGGTACTAACATTGCCTGATGGAATAGAGGAGTTTGTAGTTTATTGTGATGCATCACACACTGGGATGGGATGTGTGCTTATGCAGAAAGGCAAAGTCATTGCCTATGCTTCACGTCAGTTAAAGGTGCACGAAAAGAATTACACCACCCACGACTTGGAGTTGGGTGCCGTTGTATTTGCACTAAAACTGTGGAGGCACTATTTGTATGGAATCAAATGTGTGATCTATTCTGATCACAAAAGCCTTCAACATCTGTTCAACCAGAAGGACTTGAACATGAGGCAACGTCGTTGGATGGAAACTCTGAATGATTACGATTGTGAAATAAGATACCATCCCGGCAAGGCGAATGTAGTCGCCGATGCCTTGAGTCGGAAAGAAAGGGTGAAACCCATCCGAATCAATGCCAAGAGCATGGAATTAAAGAACAGCTTGATAGAAAGGTTGTTAGCTGCACAGAAAGAAGCTGTGTTGGAAGCTAACTATCCTAACGAAAAGCTAGGAGTAACTGAGGAGCAGTTATCTCTTAGTAAGGATGGAATTCTTAGATTGAATGGACGGATATGGGTTCCAATTTATGGAGGACTCCGATATGTTATTCTCCAGGAAGCCCACAGCTCTAAATATTCTGTTCATCCTGGAGCTGATAAAATGTACCATGATCTTAGAGCAAATTATTGGTGGATAGGCTTGAAGAAGTCTGTAGCTACCTATGTAGCTAAATGCTTGACGTGTGCGCAAGTCAAGGCAGAACATCAAAAACCGTCAGGTTTGCTACAACAACCTGAACTTCCTACTTGGAAGTGGGAAATGGTAACTATGGATTTTATCACCAAGTTACCCAAGACAAGGAAAGGAAATGACACCATCTGGGTGATAGTTGACCGACTGACTAAGTCAGCACATTTCCTACCTATTAAGGAGACCTACAGCTCCGATATGTTAGCCCAACTGTACGTTGATAAGATTGTATCTCTACATGGCATACCTGTAGCTATTATCTCTGACCGAGATACTAGATACACATCACATTTTTGGAAAAGTTTCCAACAATCTTTGGGCACACGTTTGAACTTTAGTACGGCTTACCATCCACAGACAGACGGTCAGAGTGAGCGTACTATTCAAACGTTGGAAGACATGCTACGTGCATGTGCGATCGATTTGGGAGGTAGCTGGGATAAGAACCTGCCATTGATCGAATTCTCCTACAACAATAGCTACCATACCAGCATAAAGGCTGCGCCTATTGAGGCATTATACGGTAGAAAGTGTAGATCGCCTGTTTGTTGGGCGGAAGTTGGAGAAGTCCAGTTATCAGGACCAGAGATCGTGTTCGAAACGACGGACAAGATTGTCCAGATTCGTAACAATCTCCAAGCTGCCCGGAATAGGCAGAAGATTTACGCTGATCCAAATCGTAAGGATTTTCACTTCGAAGTAGGTGACAAAGTCCTACTTAAAGTGTCACCCTGGAAAGGAGTGATGCGGTTTGGTAAGAAAGGCAAACTAAGCCCGAGATACATAGGACCCTTCGAGGTTATCGAACGTGTCGGGTCAGTTGCCTACAAGTTAAACTTACCTGAAGAGCTCAGTAGTATACACAATGTGTTCCACATCTGCAATCTGAAGAAATGTTTCGCTCACGAATCAGTTGTTATACCCTATACAGATGTGCAGATCGATGAGAGCTTGAAATTTGTGGAAAAACCTTTGTCGATCGAAGATCGACAGGTGAGGAAGCTTCGAAGGAAGCATATACCTTTTGTAAAGGTCAAGTGGGATGCCCGAAGAGGTCCCGAATTCACGTGGGAAGTTGAATCCACGATGAAAGAAAAGTACCCTTACTTGTTTCAGTAAATCTCGGGTCGAGATTTCTTTTAAGGGGGTGAGGATGTAACACCTCGAAAATTTACGTCCTATAAAGTGTTGACACGTGTCATAGGTATGAACGTGTGAAAGAAGGTTCTTAAAGGACTAAAGTTGTCAAACAGTGAAACTGTGTAAAAATAAGGGTTCAAAGTGTCAACAATGAATAAATATACTTTGCAATAACCCTACATGATGTTTATAACCTTAAACGAATAAATCATGGATCATACGAAGCGAATTGTGAAAGAAAGTGAGAGATTACAAACTACAGGGGTTAAATGTGCCAACATGTTTAAATTATACCTCTGAGTGACCTTTTGACAAAACCGAAGCTTTGTAACGATTAATTATGCTCACTAGAATGTACCATAAAAATTTCACCAAGATTCGTTACCGTATGAGAAAGTTATGATAGAATCCGTGTGTAAGGGTTAGAAACGTCAACATTGAAATTTAGGGCTTTTCGGGTGATCACAAAGTTACCCGAGGACTTAAGAAAGAGGGTATAAGCCTTAAAGCCCCACATGTCAAATATAAAGTCTCAAAATGCAAGAAAACCAAGTGAAAACGACCTTTCGGGGGATCAGGGACTGAAATGCAAATGATTGAAACTTGTTAAGCTGGTCACCTACACCCTCGCGTAGCGCGAGCCTGAAGGGCTTGGCAGTCGCGCTACGCGACTGCCTTATCTGGACAGAATGCATGGGCAGGTGTCCTGCATGTTTCTTAACCGACTTTGATCGATTTTCTTGATACCTTGGGCTGCCCTAAGGTGGTTTATAGTGTGTAGGATGCTTGTGGATGTTATTATTTCCTCCTAGACTTAGTTGTCAATCATCCATGCATGTTTGAACACCATAAGAAGACCCACATTCCTTGCAAGGTTGATCATTCATCTTGCATTCACCTCTGAGCATTTCTGGATCATTCAAGCAAGCCACAAACATTCCATATCATCCATAAGACTTGTGTAAGTACCCTTGATCTTCTCTAGTTCATTCATACTTAGTTTATGGCCTAGAAATCAAACCGTCGTAACTACGGTTTGACTTTTCGATAATAAATAATCGGTCCAGAGTTTAGTCGAATCAAAGGTTGTTATAAGTTGGTATTTATATAGTTGATAAACCCCTAAAAGGGCACTCACTAATTCGAATCCTAACTAGGTCGTTTATCGAGTCAAACCTATTCCGAAAAAGTCAACAGAATTGTTATGTTTGGTTTAATGCATGATTAGCGATGTAAATGGCGTATAGCCTATTTTATCATTCTTACCAACTGAAAATAAGTATAAAAACTTGTATACGCTTGCTTGATTCGACAACTTTATGTTTAGAACCGATTCGGAACCGAGATACGCAAAAGTTTGACTTTTGCTTTGACCTCAGTTCTGACCCGATTCTTATAGGTTTAGACATGCCTTAAAGTTCCATTAGGACCTAGTTACATGTTAGTATAATCCTCTGCGTTTATACTACCCGAATCCGTAACTATCCGACGTTTCCGTTAAATGCCTAATAATGACCATAATGCCCTTATGACTGTAGAACGAGATTTTAGAAAATGTAAAAGTGCAAAAGTCTTTAATACTGATTATTGAACATGTCTGCAAAATTTCACGTCAATCGGAAGTCTAGATTAGGAGTTATGCTTAATGGCGTATTTATAAACAAGTTTATAAATTAAACGGCGCCATTAGCGTAAAGCCTATCTAAACTCAGTTTTGACACCAAATCTTTTACCCACTGATGTTAAATAATATTTTAGGATTTTTAAAGATTTTTTAATTATTTTTAGACTGATCATAAGCTTGGATTAGCGCCTTAATTCGGTAAATACCGAATATGCCCTTTTAGGCCATAAAATGAGTTTTACAAATCCTTTTAACGCCAATCCAATTGCTACTGATTTTAAATAATAAATAGAGTATTTTGAGCCTGTTTATTTGATCAGAAAACTCAGAATCGTATTTTAAACCGTACGTCGCTTAAAACGACTTTATACGCGTATTTAACGCATAGTTTGGGTTTAAAACTATTTTAACATATAAGACTTATTACCAAATGTTATAACCTGTTAAAATAGGCCATTTTACTGATCAACTCAGACCCGGATCACAGGTGTCTAATTAAACCCTTTTATAATCTTTAAAATGACCAAAATACCCCTACGGGGCTTATAAAGAGATTAAACTCGTTTGGGGCGTCATGGGTGATATCCTACTGATATCACAACTTATTTAAGGCATGTTAACTTAGGAAACCTGTTTAGGACTCTTACGGATACCCGTTACGCTTCATGCGCGTTCGGTTCGGTTTATGTAACTAGTTTACATAAATTAGCCGAAACGGGTCAAACCTTATCGGTTTTGTCTCAAAATCCAGAATGTGTATCATATACCCATATTAAGCAAGTCTTCAAACTTTTCGGGTCTAAATCACATTCTATCCGGTCTTCGCTTAATCGTGCGTACGAACCGTATCTTTAAAACTAATCGGTCTAAGCGTAAGCTTAACTAAAGACCCGTTAGGATTCTAATAGGTTATTATAAACCTTCGTTCCAGAATAGGAGAACCAGTAAAAGATACTTGCACTTGCTGATTTTGAACTATACTTGCTCAGGTAAATACTTTTAACTTATTTTCCCTATACGGGCTTGGGGTACGGTATATAAAATACCGCTTAGTCCAGCATTGAATCTTTAATCGAATAGATGTTAAATCATTGATATGCTCTGTTTTGAAATGTTTTGTTTGCTTAAAGCCTTTGGGGGGTTAATGACCATGTCCCGGATATCCCTGGCATCATCTTACGAGATGGCCACGACCTGAGCACGGGGTGTAGGCGTACATCTTTCAGTGCATAACTCAATATTGTGGTGTGTTTATTGATCTTTTACCCGGTCTACGGATCGGGCTACTGAACGCATAAGAAACATGTAATTCGTTTACAAGTTTATATATTTACATAATTATCCCAAGTTATAAAATATTATTTGTGCCTTGTGCCTTAAATGCATTTTCTTAAACTCTTTTCAAAATGAGTCGGTTGATTGTATTTACCAGTGTAAACTGACGTATTTTTCTTAAAAAGGTTAAGTGCAGGTACTACGCGAAATAGGCTGGCCTGTCTCCTAGCATCCACATTAAGTCTCGCCAGCTTAGATGTCATAAACTGTTGAACATTTGTTTTCCTTTTTATTTGATCTACCTGTGGATTTATATTCGACTATTTGTGATACTTAATATTACAATATCGTTTGGTTGAATTAAATCTATACTTTGCTTCCGCTGTGCATTTAAATATTGTGTTGTTTGACTATTATGTTGCCAACCACGTCACGATACTCCCCTACCGGGCCCACCGGTGACACGTGTAAATTCGGGGTCTGACAGTTCTCTTAAATTAAATCTACAAGTAGATTTAAATGAACAGATTAGAAAAGCACAAAAATCAGTAATCAAGGAGGATACTGAAAAATTAAAAGGAATGATCAAGGAATTAGAACAAGGAACAGATGTAATTTTGAGATTCCATAAGAAGAGAATGTGGATACCTAAATTAGGAAACCTACGTCATCGTATATTAGAAGAAGCCCATAAGTCTAAGTATACGATGCATCCTGAAAATGATAAAATGTATCAGGATTTAAGAAAGAATTTCTGGTGGATAGGAATGAAAAAGGACATAGCAGCATATGTTTCTAAATGTTTAACTTGCTCACAAGTTAAAGCTGAACATCAGAAACCCTCAGGATTGTTACAACAGTTAGAAATGCCAGTATAGAAATGGGAATTGATAACAATGGATTTTGTTACTAAATTACCCAAAACAAAGAAAGATAATGATACAATCTGGGTGATTGTAGACAGACTAACTAAGTCAGCTCATTTCCTACCAATGAAAGAAACTTTCAGTATGGAACAGTTAGCTAAATTGTATGCAAATGAAATAGTTTCATTACATGGAATTCCTTTATCAATTGTTTCTGACAGAGATAGCCATTTTACCTCTCATTTTTGGACAAGTTTCTAAAAAGCCATGGGAACCAAGTTGAATCTAAGCACAGCTTATCATCCGCAAACGGACGGACAAAGCGAAAGGACAATTCAGACGATGGAAGACATGCTTAGAGCTTGTGTAATTGATTTCGGAGGTAATTGGGACGATCATTTACCATTAATAGAATTTTCTTATAATAACAGTTATCACACAAGTATAAATACTGCACCATTCGAAGCACTTTATGGACGAAAATGCCGAACCCCAGTCTGTTGGGCAGAAATTGGGGAAAAGCAACTATCTGGACCCGAGATAGTGCAGGAGACGACCGACAAGATCATCCAAGTCAAGGAACGACTAAAAGCAGCACGTGATCGACAGAAAAACTATGCTGACAACAGGCGGAAACCGTTGGAAGTTCAGGTAGGAGACAAAGTGTTATTGAAAGTCTCTCTTTGGAAAGGAGTGGTGAGATTCATCAAAAGGGGAAAGCTAAGCCCCAGGTACATTGGACCTTTTGAGATTATTAGAAAAATAGGACATGTAGCCTATCAACTACAATGCCAGAGGAAATGGCAGGAATACATGATGTATTTCATGTGTCTAATCTCAAGAAATGCTTAGCTGATGAATCACTAGTAGTGCCTCTCAAGGATATAGAGGTAAATAAACAACTCAAGTTTGTAGAAACGCCTCTACAGATTGAAGACAGGAAAGTCAAGAACCTCAAGCACAAGAGATTAGTTCTGGTCAAAGTGAAGTGGGACTCCAAAAGAGGACCAGAGTACACATGGGAACTTGAATCAGAAATGCAAAGAAAATATCCTCACCTGTTCCAGTAGACCTCGAGGACGAGCTCTAAAACAAGGTGGGGAGGATATAACAACCCTCCTGATTTTTTCCGACACCCTAATATATTTTAAAATACCCCTATATGTCCTAAAATACACCATGTATGCGAAAACCGAGCTCAAAAAACAATATAGCATTAAAAAAAAAATTAAAAAAAAAATTTATATCGCTCGCGGGCAGCGTAAGACCATATAAGGGTCTACGCGGGGCGCGACAGCCCATTAACGCGGCGAAACCCTGAGCCGACACGTGTCATCAACGTGTTGAACCTATGCTTGTGACCCGGATCAGCTACGCCGTAGACCCTCTACTACGCGGGCCGCGTAAGCCTTAAGCTTACCTTACGCGGGCCGCGAGAGAACCAGATTTCAGCCCTATATAAGAGGGCATCGGGCCTTCAGTCGAAATTCGCTCACGAACGTTTTATTTCTCTAAATTATGAAGATTTAATATAATTCTTGGGTATAATACCCCTTAAATAACGAAGTTCTGCTCCGTTGTAAGTATCATAACACCTGGATACGTATTAGATACGCTGCCCGATTGATTTAGGGTTCCGTAACGGCTGTTGTGGTTCTGCCCGACGTAGTCGTTGGAATGCCGTCTCGGGGAGGGTATTACTAATGTTAAAATGAGTTATTATACTAACACGTGTGCATTTGTGTAAATTATAGATTGTCACCAGGAAACCCTAAAGGATAATCTAAGACAGCAATGTGAGTAATCTCCCTTTTGTAAATTGTTTTTACAAAACCTCACACGATTAATTATATATTAAACAGTTATTGAGTATTTGTAAGGATACAATTATCGTTGGTATGTTGGGGTTTTGTATACAAAATTTGTTACTGCCTTGCGAGGGGTAACATTTCCACAAGTCGGGTTGACAGTACCGTGGGTGGTAATTGATATGACTTGGAAAAAAATATAATTGCGAGACCGCCCTCAATACTGTACAATGGTTTTTATTAAACTTGATTAAACTGGGATTCACTCACCAGTATTTCCCACTGACAAAATGTTTTTAAAACGCGTTTCAGGTAACAAAATGTGAAAGCCAAATAGAAGACAGCTGGACAGCACTGAAGGCTTGGAGAAGTGGCAATAAAGTTACCTAAACAAAATAGATGTTTTTATTAAATAAAATAGGGTTTATCCCTATGAAAATGTGCGTACTGGAAACTTGTGATTTTTCCCATGTGTTTAATATATTAAAATCGTGGTATTTTACTCTGATAAAATATTTCCTAATTACGGTCCTGATGTAAATTCCGCTGCTAAAATTGAATAAATACCAGATACCACAGAAACTGGCTCGCGGCCGCCCGTTCCCATGAGATAGGGATCGGGGGTTGCGACAATTAATGTGTTAGGTCATACACCAATTTTTAGGAGTGACAAAATTATTTAAAAATGTTGTGTCATACACATATTTTATTATGAGTCGCAAAATTATTTAAAAGTGTTGGGGTCGTACACATTTGTAACCTACTCAAAAACATTATTTTCATTGTTTAGAAAACTTTGAACATATAGGATCATGTGCATGATTGTTTTTATTGTGTAAGATACACAACTATTTTATAGGATAGACTCATTAAATGATTATGATTCATTAATTTAAATAGCAAAAATAAATGATAGACTCACTAAATGATTTATTCAAATTACATTTATACCTTTTATTCTTCATTTATAATTTCTTCTCATTTGAACTCTTCACTATCTGGTATTTAGAACATTAAGTTTTTGGTGTAAAACGAATGATTTTAACAAATAATGAACCATAGTAAAATTGAATTCTTTATAAAAATACACAAGTTTATATCACACAATATAATAAAAGTTAATTACATAAACGTGGTTTTTAAATGTTTAATAATGAACTGTAGAAAATTTGAATTCTTTATAAAAATACACAAGTTTATATCACACAATATAATAAAAGTTAATTACATAAACAGTTTTAGTAATAAATCGTAGTAAATATGTGAACAAGACAAGTAGTCTACTTATTTTCTAAATTAGCATTTCAATTAATTAATTTAACAAAAACTTTTTGAAAATTCATACCATAAGACTATTTGTAATAAACTCTATAATAAATATTCTTCTTATAATGATTCTTTCAATGTTTTTGGACCAAAAATCACATACGGAAAAAAAATACGTAACATCATGACATAAGACAAACATTTAATTTTGATTTTTTTATTCTTTAACTCTTAATTATTTGTTTTACATTTTTAATAAAAGTTTAAAGTGTAATTTGGTCTTTTTATTCAATAAAGTAACATGATTGTTATAAGTTATAACCTTGTAAAGTGATTGGAGTAAAAGGGCAATAATTAGATATTATAGAATGTTACTTGTATGGCTTTTCATTTTTGTAAAATATTGCAATTTGAATCAAACCATAAGGATCAAAAATGTAATTTACTCTAAATCCTTGTCATATGAGTTGGATGGAGTTGGCATGGTGGACCAAAACTGTAATAAAATAGAAATCTTGATATTAAAATTGCAAGACATTTGGATTTTGTAAATAATAGCAATAACCACTAAATTAAAAGGACAAAAACCGCACTTTACTCTTAATAATACGTAGCAATACCCAAATTAATGGGATGGTCTATTGGCAAAGACAAAAACCTTTAAACACTTTAGAAGAGGAGAAGGTCTTGGGTTTAAGTCAAGAAATTTGCCGTTAAAAAAATATCGAAGCCAAAATATAAAATAAACATAAAATATGATGCTGATAATAATAATTATTGTCATAAATTCTTAGTCAATATCATGATGGGGTTTAAATGATGTATGTGGGACCCAATATTGAGAAGAGAAATCAAGCTAACAAGCATGATGAAAACCCATGGCATTAGACTGCGGGGTATGGTGGGGCTTGGGTTGGGCGTGGGTTGGGGCAATTGCTGACACCTGGATGTAACCCAAACCCAAGTTTTAATGGGGTATGGTGGGGCTTGGGTTGGGCGTGGCTGGGCCGGCGTGGCCTAGCCACATCACCATTTTTTAAATATATATTTAAATTAATTAAATACATAAAAAACATATTTTTTTTAAATACATAAACAAACATAATAATTATTAAAATAAAAAACAATCATTCTTCGTCGTCTTCGTCGGTTTCGAACCCAGGAATCGTTGAAACATGTTCCACCAAATCAGACCGAAGGTTGTGATGTATATCCCTTGACTTGATCCAAAATTCATTAACCGCTTTATCTTGGTCTGTTACGTTACCTGGTTGGGAATCATCGTCATCATAGTGGGTAACGACCGCTCTACCTTCGTCCTCCAAAATCATGTTGTGAAGAATGATACATGTGTACATCACGTTTCCAATTTGATCCTTGTCCAATAGTCGACAAGGCATTTGTAATATTCGCCACCTTTTCTTCAAAACACCGAATGCTCGCTCGACGTCTTTACGTGCAGCCATCTGTACCCTGTTAAACTTTAATCTCTTTGGATCTGTCGTACCGTGTTTTGTGAATGATTTTACAAAAACCCCCCACTCTGGGTAAATCCCATCAACTAGGTAGTACCCATACACGTACTCAACCCCGTTTACAAAGAAAGTTCCTTTGGGTCCTATACCATTTACTCGATCATTGAAAAGGGGCGAGTGGTTTATGATGGTAATATCATTATGTGAACCTGGTATACCGAAGAACGCATGCCATATCCAAAGATCTTGGGACGCAACCGCTTCAAGCATGATGGCTGGACTCCCGTGAAATCCACTCGTGTGAGCGCCTTGCCATTGGGTAGGACAAAGTTCCCAAGCCCATTTCATACAATCTAAACTACCTAGCATCCCGGGTAGCCCATGATAATCTGCGTGATGTTCCAATAATTGTTGCATGTCACTGAACGAGAGCTTTCTCAAATATCTTTTCCTATAGAGTTCTAGAATACACGAACAAAAGTTGTGAAGACTTTCTCTAGCTACACGTGCAGACATTTTTAAATAGTCATCCATAATGTCCGAACTATTGCCGTACGCTAACTGCCTAAGTGCGGCCGTGACCTTTTGCCACGTAGTAAATCCTAATTGCCCGGTTACATCGGGTTTTTGTTGAAAATAAACATACTTCTCCTCAAGATCTCTAGATATCCTTAAAAATAAGTTTCTACTCATACGAAAACGACGCCTAAACATTTTTTTCATCATACTTAGGTTCAGCTGAGAAGTAATCGCTTACCAACAAATCGTTAGCGGTAACCCGTTCACGAGCGATGTACCTTCTTCTGCGTTTAGATTGTTGACTCTCTTCCTCCTCCTCTTCGTTTTCAACGATAGCTTTCACCACCGTCGCGATCGTTTGTAGAAATATTTCCGCCCCATCGTCAGATGATGATGACGATTCAGTATAACTTGAAGAACTCATGGCGAGATTGTGTTTTATGTGTTTGATTTTGTGTGAGAAAAATGATAAATATTGTATAGTATTTATAAAGGAATTTTTTTTTTTTTAAATAGACCAACGGCTAGCCCAACGGCTAGTTTGGTTTGGCCATTCACAACCCGCCATGTCAGCTTGGCCAGACCGCCCCACGCCCGGCTTGAAACCCATGCCCCAAGGGCCACGCCGAAACCCATGCCCACCCGGGGTGGTGGCTTGGGCGTTTTCCCCCTACCCACGCCCAAACTCCTGCCCCATACCCCGCAGTCTTATAGCCTAGTGGTATCTTGGGGGTGGGATAAGGCTTATGATCATTAGGTCATGAGTTCGATTCCCACAAAGGGGGGTTTTTCCAGATTTATTGGGTTTCCTCCTGAATTGGTGTATAATCATTATTGCCTAGTAGAGATGGATATGATCGGGTGGTTCTGCTGGTGGCACGATGATACTCCAGTGGTCCGTCAGTTATCCAAATTTGCCGTTCAAAAAAAAAAAAAAAAAGCATGATGAAAAAGTATCCCGAGTCTACAGAAAACACGAAATATTCGGGCCGGGTATTAGATTGAAAAAAAAGTATTTGGTGTGTACATGACAAATATAAGATTAGATGATACTCGAAACTATATACCTTATCCGAAATATATATATAAAATTAATATTTAAAAAACAAATTTTTTTTAGATATGTATCTTGATGAATGATGAAATTATTAATAGGGTCATAATATTAACACATAGAAAAAACTTATTTACACATGGTGTATACGGACCTGTATACTGTTATACGGCCCGTATAGAATAAAAAAAAACAACAAAATCTGTGCCAGCAGACTTTGTCAGTTTTTTTTATTCCATACGGGCCGTATAATAGTATACGGCCCGTATACACCATGTGTAAATAAGTTTGCCTGGTCGTATACAATATATACGAACGTGTATACGGGCCGTATACTTTTATACGGCCCGTATGGAACGAAAATTTGATTTTTCTCAAAGTATTTAAGGGATTTAAGGTGTAAATCACACTAGATATTTTACCGTGAGGTGCTCAAACCTTTCTAAAAGTAGAAAAAAATAAAACATTAACAAGTAACAAAGATTGAAGAACAAGAAAACGTGTCGTATGACTGTAATAAAACGAAAGCTATCAACGCGGGATTACGGGCATGGTGTTATTCTTTATTTAATATTTATAGAATAAAAGGAAGGGTGAGACATTTGATGAGAGTTGTAAGGAGTCTGAGTCTTCAGTTTCATCAGCCTGTACCGAAGAAACCAAATTCGCAACAACGAGTGTGAGTCCATTGTTGTTCGTGAATGTTTCGAATCATCATAGAAGACGTGTCGGGTTCTTCTGCTAGTGGTCGGGCTTACAATGCTCACACAGGGTGATAAACAACGCTGATATGAACATAAACCAACTGCTTTATCTTGAGTCATCGGGAAAACCTTTCCTCAGGGGAGGGTGAGTAGTATGAGTTTGAGTCCATTGTGGTTCGTGAATGTTTCGAATCATCATAGAAGACGTGTCGGGTTCTTCTGCTAGCTATTCGGAATGTTTCGAATCATTATTAAAATTAACAATGCGGTCTTGATTGAAGACGTAATTGCAAGACTGTTTGTCGGGCTTCCAATGCTCACACAGGGTGAAAAACAACCCTTGATGTTGAAACCGGTTTTACCTCATGAAAAGGAAAGGAACAATTTTTTTTAGAGAAGCGTTGGGATTTAAGGGTTTATGAGTCAAAGTTAACATTCAGATTCAGAAAGCAGATGATTTGTACTTGGTTTATTCTCTTTAATTTATTAGAACGATCCTTGTTTTGTCACGTACATGCGTTTAATTCCCAACATACTTGTTTTGTCACGTACATTTCGTAAGAAACTTTTCGTGCACTGAACCTTCACCTCCAATCATTTCCTGGTCAAATCACACACTATAAAGTTTAAACTTATCGTGTGTTGCAGTTTGGAAAGATGACCGAATAGAGATCTGAATAACAAACTGTGGAGAACTTGTTTGCGTTATCCACCAACAATCCGTTCATTATCTGTTGTTGTCTAAAACAATAACAATTAACGTTCAGTTGTGTACACAAATTCATCACCGGTTTCTACAGCACAAGCACATACACAGGGAGAATGTTCTCGAAATTGAAGGAAAAGAAAAAATGGTTGCTGATGTTTTTCACTATCAGGATTTTGTTGGTTTGTTTGAGAACCTGATTCCAATGTCCTACTACTACAATCCTTCCTACATTATTGAAAATTACTATACCAATGGTTCTGCGAAAAAAACATCATCTGTTCATCATTGTTCTTGAAGATGAAGATGAAGAAACGAGGGTTTATTCTCTTTAATCTATTAGAACGATCCTTGTCTTGAGAACCTGATTCTGTATACGTTGAAAGACAAGAATACAACGTTCATGTATCACAAGGAATGACCGATCTAAGGCAGATACACAAATCTTCGATTTCAACAAATCTTTCAAGGTCTTAAGTGATGGGCAATTGGTTAAAAGATGTAGAAGAGTTTGTGTAGAGATCTTTACCTACAAATTTGCATCATCCTTACGGTTACAAATGAAGTATTAAAAGATGTTAGTTTCTTGACAGTATGGTTTCTCGACAAATGAAGTATTATCTGACAAAAATCAAAACAATTGTAATCTTCCCAGTAATCATCCATAACAAGGGTGAGCTCGTGTTTTTCCTTGTACTTGCTACGTCAGATGTTAGCTCGGAAGTTCTATTACACAAAGTAAACCGAAGGCTTGTCCTTGCTGCCTCTTCGGTCGGTTCTATTACACAAAGATCCTTGCATTAGACACAATTTTATGGAATTTGTGGATCAACAAAAATAACTGAAATAACTCGCCATTCTCTTGCACCTGTATACATTGATTGTGGATTTAACTTGCAAGAATTGTGGATTTCGGTTGGTCCATACATCTATATCTTTTGTTCACTGACAAACTATGTGACATGTGTCTGGTCCATACTCTTATATGGATCGTATATATGGATGGAATTGGGTCCGTCGCATGATAGAAGATACATATCGTCCGTTCATGTTGGAATTTGTGGATTTCCGTCGCAAGGATCGTTCTAATAGATTAACGAGAATAAACCATTTTTTACCAATTTTTAACCATAGTATACGGGCCGTATAGATTGTATACGACCCGTATACAAGCTATCGGTTAAATTGTTTCACCTGCTGTATACGGCCGTATAATAGTATACGGCCCGTATTAACATGGTAAAAAAAGATCTGGTAATTTTTTTTCACATGGTGTATATGGGCCGTATAATAGTATACGGCCCGTATTCTTAGGGTAAAAAATGGTTTATTCTCTTTAATCTATTAGAACGATCCAAAAAACGAAGAACAAAGTCAAATGTGATCAAACTTGGACATCAGACGTCAATTGGTTACAGAAACCACTAACAGACATGTCGTGCATTGTTTAAATCAGAATCAGCTTCTCAAAACAAGGATCACTCTAATAGATAAAAAGAATAAACCCTCGTTCGGTCATCTTTCCAAACTACAACACATGATAAGTTTACACTTTATAGTGTGTGATTTGACCAGTGGATGATTTCTTATCCATACTATTCTTCATAGCCATATTACCACTCACAAGTTGTTGATCTTTAGGTGGTGATTTACTCCCGAACAAACCATTCCCACCTTGACCAAAATAGATAAGCGTATCACTCGATCCACTTACATTCGAATAACCTGATTCAGATACACAACGGTCTCTTTGCTTCGTCCACTAGAACTATTTGTGTATGCATTCTTTTGGTCAAGTTACGGGTCAAATCCAGCAGGTTCCGAGTCAGATTTGTTATGGATGCGGGTGCGGCCACTTAGAGTGCTTTTTGTGTCCCTGTCGAAGTGAATCGACACTTAAATCGTCTACCACAGTGAATATTAACTTTGAGTGAAAGAGTCTGTTTAACTACAACACAACCACATACACCGGTTTCCAGGTAGGGGTTAGAATATTTCATTCTGCTGTGAATTTGTTCTCTATGAAATGTCTCACTTAACAAGAGACTCAACTAAAAGTTAACTAGACCCCTCAAGTTGTCATTCATAGGAGAGTTGATGCAATTTTCCAAGCATTTTAGAGAGACATTTAAGTACGGATCCTACTGCTACATTTGGAACAAGAAGTCAAAAAATATGAATGCACACAACGAATTTGACAACCGGAGAAATCACACACTATAAAGTGTAAACTTATCGTATGTTGTAATTTTAATGAAGCAATGAAGATTGAATATGCAAACCGCATCCGTTTTGTATACGGAAACAGTGGCTATGGGAAATACAAACCCGACACGTCTTCAGTGATGATTCGAAACATTCCGAATAACTAGCAGAAGAACCCGGCACGTCTTCTGCTAGTTACTCTTTTCTTCGATTTCAACAAATCTTTCAAGGTCTTAAGTGATGGACAATTGGTTAAAAGATGTAGAAGAGTTTGTGTAGAGATCTTTACATAACTTCGTGTAAATCATTCATGTCCATGTTTTTCCTTGTACTTTCTACGTCAGATGTTAGCTCGGAAGTTCTATTACACAAAGTAAACCGAAGGCTTGGAATATTGGTCCACTTGTACCTCCATTCCCTAGAGAGAATACTTGTCCTTGCTGCCTATTCGGTTGGTAAAAGACATAGGATGGTTTCTAATACAGGCTCTTTCCGTAGTAAAAAACAGTTGCGGGTTTGTATTTCGCATCGCCACCGTTTTCGTAGTAAAAAACGGTTGCGGTTTGCACATTCAATCTTCAATACTTCATTAAAATACCACTAGTAGAAGAACCCGACACGTCCTCATGTTACGGAGAATGTTCTAGAAATTGAAGGAAAAGGAAAATATTTGTTGAAATCTAATTTGACAACTATGACAGTTTATTAAAAGTAGCAATCACCTCCAATCATTTCCTGGTCAAATCACACAATATAAAGTTTAAAGTTATCGTGTGTTGTAGTTTGGAAATATGACCGAATAGAGATCTGAATAACAAACTGTGGAGAACTTGTTTGTGTCGTGCACTGAACCTTCCGTTGTGTACGCAAATTCACCACCGGTTTCTACAACACAAGCACATACACCGGTTTACAAGTAGGGTTTAGAATGTTTGAAGGAAATGTTGGTTCAATATCAACTCATCTTTAGTAGTGTTTGTATCAGACTGTTTCAGTTATGGGTAAAAAATAATTGTATCAGACTCTCTCCCCCTCCTGTATACATTGATTGTGGATTTAACTTGCATGATAGAAGATACATATCGTACGTTCAAGTTGAGCTTCCTGATGCAATTTGTTGGAATTTGTGGATTTCGGTTGGTTCAGATCTCGGAAGTACTGAACAACAGAAATACAACTTCGGTTTCATCAACCGGCTTTGAAAACCCGACAGAATCTACGAAAAAACTGTTGGAATTTGTGGATTTCGGTTGGTTCAGAAACTTAACAAGAGAAGCAACTAAAAAAAAATACAACTGATTAGTCGGTCGAATAATGGCCAATAATACGTTCATTATTTTCACAGTGGTGCCAATGTCCTACTACTACAATCCTTCCAACGGCGTGTTCCGATCAATGTTCCGATCTGAATAAATTTAAGCGGCGTGTTCCGATCAATGTTGTTAAAGATGATGAAGAGTTTAGAAACCCTAGAACGATGGTGTTTTTACTGGAAAAAACGTGATACTTGAAAAAACATCCTTATATACGGGCCGTATACAGTTATACGGCCCATATACATTTGGTAACATCAAAAACCTACCAAAATAATTCCACTGAGCCGTATACGTTTTACAAATCGTATAAACATGTATACGGCTCGTATAACTATATACGGGGGGCTGTATATAGTAAAACAAAAAAAAACATTCTCTGCGCATTTTTCTATTAAAAAACATTCTATACGGGCCGTATATTTTGTATACACTAGGGATGTGAAAATAAGATATAGGGGGTGTGGGAACAAGGGGAGCCTATTAATATTTGTATGTATGGATATAAAATTATCTTTTGAAATTTATATTGTCACAATCATTACATATTTTTAGATATTTTAAACCTTCATAGTGATAATAATATGTATATAGTTAATCATATTTTAACTTATTGTAGTTACTAAGAATGTTATATATAACTTTGAACCCACATATGTAAGAATATTTTTATATTTAATATACTAAATGATCCTTATTATTATTTGTCTAATAATTGATCATTGACTGTATTGCCTAAGTATCATTAATTGGCAAATACAACGACCAACAACATTTTCCATCAAGAATGATGAGTAACTTAAAAAGTAATTTCGTATCTGTTGAAAATTAAATTGCGTATAACTTTAACAAGGCACGAAAGAATTTTTTTGAGAAACTTTTTATAACGATCAATGTATAAAGAAAAACTAAGAAACTATTAACTTTGAATTTATATGATATGAATGGCTTATATAATAGCCGTTTGATGTGTCATTTAACGTATAATTTAAAATTTTAGAAACTTTGATAACTGCTAACGCGGTTCATTTCCATAAAATGGGTTATGTAGTATCTATGACATACATTATATCAACTTCCATTAGTTGTATAATTGTAAACGTTTTTTTTTTTTTTTTTGTAATTTTGATAAGGCATTTTAAGTGTGTTCTCCCCTTTACCGCCCGCCAACGATATTCATCAACTTTTGGAATAAGAGAGTTAAACATGCAAAGAAAAAACACCTTAAAGAAGCCTACAACCAAAATTAGGAGGAATTGTTCCCCACTCATTAGATAGACGTGTATCTAAGTGTTACTATATTAAAACGCGCCAACTTTAGATCTATACAGGGTGACAAAGTAGGGCATTGACGTAGAGATTTATGTAGTTGAATTTGATTAAGTTATCAGTTACGTCTTCATTCTTCAAATCATCAAATGTAACGTTAAATCCATCTACTTATCTTACATAACTATCTGTTTTCAAAAGTTCATATTCCTGAATGTGGACGGAACTATTATAACAAAAATTCTACGATACTTGTAACAAAAATACGACTTTGATTTTAACTCGTCACTATAAATATTAATTTCAAAAACAAAATTTTCAAAAACCTTATACTCAATAACAAGAAATTACTTACTCTAAACAAAACCTAAAGAAGTACATTTCAATAAACAAAACCTAAAAAGGTACATAATACAATCATTCACATTGAACAAGAAGGACAAGGTGGAAAACATGTCAATGAATACTTGAAAAGTACATAATACAATCATTCACATGAAACTACAAAAAGCCTCTTATGGGTTTGGGCTTTTGTGTCTCATTTGATACTATAAATACTTGAAACCTCTCCTATGACAACCCGAACTTTCAAGATCAGTGTCGTGTGGTTTTGTGCTTCTAATTTTTCCAAATGCTTTCATTCCATGTCGTTGCTTTATTAAATGTTCGGTTAAACATTTTATTAGGATAAAATGGTTGAGTGTAATCGTTTTATCATTTTGTAGTTGAGTCATCTTGGGCCGCGACACACAAAGTAGGCCACCCTTGTAATTGGGCCGCGACACTTGTAGTCCGGCTAGGAGGCCCAACACATATTAGGTTACGTACACATATAGATCTAGGAGGCAGGGATACATATTTGATAGTTTTGTGAAATCATAAAAGATAACAAGAGAAACCCTAGTGCACCCTACCCTATTCTCTTCGACAATCAGCCTTCTCCTTTCAATCGAATATTCTGGTAAGTTTAATATTGAGGATTTTAAACTTGTTTGCTATGATTGGTTGCATGTAAAGTGTCATTGATATGTATGTATGTATGTTACGTGGGGTTTCTTTGGGGAATAAAGGCTTAGGTTATGGCTCAAGTCTTGGTATAATGGCATGTGGTATTTTATGCGATGGTGAAACTGTGTAATGCTAGTAATCGGTCTGATTAGGGGATGTGTTAGGATTGTTAGAATGTTGATTCTGTTGTTTATGTGACACATGATCATTGGGCTGAGTAAGATTTGGGCCGATTAATTGGATCTTGATTGGAGAATTATGTGTGAGTAATCTGATCATGTGCACTATAATATGGAATTGATGTTGGGACTTGATCTATACATTAAATTAAGGATTTCAAGACTTTTGAATGAGTTGTCAGATCCACTAAATTGAGTAGGTCCAATGAGCATTTAGAATTCATATAGTTGTTGCCCAGGTCTACACGTGATTGTATGATGAGCATGTGAAGTGTAATAATGTGATTTGTGTGAATGCATGTATTAACATGGGCAAACTCGATTAGGGTATGTGCTAAACAGTGGCCATGACTTGACTAGTAATCAGGAATATGAATTTAATATTAAGCTTTGTATTGGATGATTGTTGATGACTATTAATTAATAATCAAGGAACCGATAAATGGGATTTAGGAATTGTGAAATAATTGTGTAATGGATCTAAGGGAATTATTGAGCCAATTAATGAAAGGCCGGGACCTCTTGGGCCGCACAGTGAATATTATACGTACTCGGGGCACTACCGTACACTCGAGTTGGGTCATTAGCATTGGGCTTCGCGTTACAAGTTGGGCACTCAGGTTAGGGCCTTGGATCTAGTATAAGTGTTTATTTACATGTTAAATGTTGGTGTCTGTTGCAAATTGTTAAATGGCAAAACTCGATAACTTACATGATATTATTTTGGTGCTACTCGTGTAATGTGTGTATAGAATATAAGACTATGTGATACACGACTGATTGTTAATGATAACCGTGTTAGGATTGTTTTGAGCAACTTGAACACGTAACTAATCTTACCGAGCAAAACTAAGGTGAGTTCATCTCTTGAGCATGCGTCCCGGTGGTTGGGACAGTCAGTGGGTATCCCGGGGAGGGATAAGTCTTTTGGGTAAAAACGGGAATGTTGGATAATATACTCATCCTATCACCATTAAAGTCCCTCCGTGTTGTTTGGTTACCTGAGAAGTAACATGGTATTAGTTAGTAGCGCTACTTAGGTTTGGCAACCTCACCCCGTACCTGGGAGGACGGGTGTTGAACTAATGACCTGGTCATGACCAATGCTTTGATAGGAGCATTGGAGAAAGGACAATGTAAATCAGGAGCCGTCTTGTATTTTGAGTATTATCAACATTACTTTCAGGTTTAAATTCAATGGATTAACTAAACACTTGGTAACCAACGTTTTCGTAAAACTATGAACTCACCAGCGTTGTCTGATACACTTGTTATATGCTCGCAGGTTGTTGGATTACTTGGATTTGGAACTTGCTGTCTGAAGTAGCTGGAGTGGTCATGGGTCGACTGGAAGGATTCATGTGATTAAACTATTGATATCATACTTTGGTTTTTGAAACAGTTTAACTTTGGTTTACTATTTGCTTCCGCTGAACATGTTGGTTTTCATTTAAACTCGTTGATGGTATTTTTCATTAATAAATGAGGACATTATTTTGAAACTTGTATGGGTTCAATGTAATTAGTGGCTCGTTGTTGGTACGTCACACGCCTAACAGGGACATTCCCTAGGTGGTATTTTGCGGGTGTGACATCTCCGACCCTTACTCACATTTGTCCCCTTTCTTTCTCTCTCTACATCCTATGCACCGCGATCTTTCTCTCTCTAAAAAACACACCATTTTCAGCTTCTTGAAATCTTGAAATTGATCAAAATGCATTTCATTTCTTGATCGGCGTTGCAGATCAAAGTTTTTGATGCAAAAATATTCGATTTCTTGACCAGGTTTGGGAAATTCACCACCTTTATGTTTCATGTTGTTACAATTTCATGTGGGGTGCTTTTGATGCTTCATATCAGTTTAAAGTTTTGAGCTTTTGTGAAATTCACCAACTTTTTGTTTCATGTTATTGTAATTTCATGTGGGGTGCTTTTGATGCTTCAGATGGTGTGAAATCAGCTTAAAGTTTTGAGCTTTTGCGAAATTCACCAACTTTATGTTTCATGTTATTGCAATTTCATGTGGGGTGCTTTTGATGTTTCGAATGGTGTGAAATCTTAAAGTTTTGAGCTTTTGTTGTTGTGTACATGTGTTAGTTGTAGGGTTCTTGAGGTTAAAGATTGATCGATGGTCATAATTGGGTACCCTTGTGTGTTGTGAATTGGTGTTAAGATTTTGAGGTTTAGTTTTGGGTGTTTTCTGTGATCTTTGTTCAAGTTTAGAGTGTGTGTTTATAAGATGACTCGTAGTGTTAGACAAAAGTGTGAGAAAGAAACCCGAGAGTCGGATTTATCAGATCCACCAGAAATGGAGAATCTAGAGTGTTTGAAACTGGATGATGATGGCATTGTTGATTGGACTAAATTGCCAAATGATGCCGTGATTGATGTTTTTACTCGTTTGAGTTATTGTGATCGAGCTAATATGTCATCAACTTGCAAAAGCTGGAGAGTAGTCGGATCTTCATCGTGTTTATGGAAATCGTTAGATCTTCGCGCTCATAGATGTGAGTGGAAATTAATTGAGGGTCTAGCTTCTCGATGCTCAAATCTCCAAAAACTTCGGTTTCGTGGGTCTGCTAATACTGATTCGCTAACCAGCATTCAAGCTGACAATTTGAAAGAGTTAAGTGGTGATTTCTGTAAAGTACTAAGTGATTCAACGCTTACATTAATTGTAGGCTGGTACAAACTTCTTGAAAGTATCCAACTCGGGCCCGAGAGCTGTGAAATGATAACAAACGGCGAGATATATTCAATAGCAATTTGCTGCCCTAACCTAAAAAAGCTTAGGCTTTCCAGAATCTCAGATGTCAGTTATGAGGCCAAAAGGGCTTTAGCTGATCGTTGCCCCAATCTTCACGATATCGGGTTTATCGATTGTCTAAATATCAGTACGATGTCATTAGCCAATGTCGTGCAACTTCGGTTTCTCTCTGTTGCAGGGACCACAAACATAGACTGGGATTCGGCTGGTAAAAACTGGACCAGCCTTCCGTATTTAGAAGGTTTAGACGTTTCTAGAACTGATGTGGATCCCGGGAACTTTACGAGGTTAGTTGTGTCGATAGATAGTTTGAAAGTTGTGTGCGCGTTTAATTGTCCAGCGTTAGAGGAAGACCCCGCTGTTTATAATTCTCATGGTAAAATGATGCTTGGGTTCCCTAACGACACTTTTAAAGTACTATCGTCTATGTTTCCCGACACAAAGAACGAGCAGGTTGTTTTCTCCGATTGGAGAAATGGGTCGAATAAGAACGACGCAAATTTGGATGCTCATATGATGTGGGTAGAATGGATTCTTTCACATGCACTTTTACGTATAGCTGAGGCTAACCTAACCGGGCTTGATCAGTTTTGGCTCGATCAAGGAGCAGATCTTTTGCTCACTTTATTGCAGAGTTCTCAAGACGATGTCCAAGAATGGGCAGCCACTGGGCTTGCAACTTTCGTTGTAGTCAATGACATAAGTATAAAGGTTGATGCAGGACGCGTTAAGGCTGTCAGGAAAGGTGGCGGCGTTCAGCTTCTTTTACGTCTTGCAAGATCTTTGAATGAAGGGCTTCAACTAGAAGCAACAAAGGTTGGATCTTTTGCGCTTTCTTGATTTATCAAGTATTTATAGTAATTTACTAAAGTAATTGTTTCTTGTAGGCAATTGCAAATCTTTCGGCGAATCCGGCTTTTGCAAGATCTGTGGCTGGAGAGGGTGGCATAACCATTCTTGCAAGCTTAGCAAAATCTACGAACCGATTCGTGGCTGAAGAGGCCGCTGGAGGGCTTTGGAATCTTTCTGCCGGGGACAAGCATATGGTTGGATGTTTTATTATTTGTTGGTCAAATTTCAAACTTTTGACTTTCTGTTTCTTATCTTACTAATATGGATAATCTTGATAAAGGGAGCTATTTTTGAAGCTGGTGGCATAAAATCTTTAGTCGACTTGATCATTAAATGGCCTAGAGGTGGTCATAGAGTTCTGGTACATGTCTTGATTTCGTGTCACGTGTTAAAACTTAAAAGTGAGGAAACACAAGAGTACAATGGAAAGTAATTGTTATTAAATAATTGATCTTAAGGAACGAGCGACAGGTGCGCTTGCCAATTTGGCGGCCGATGAGAATTATAGCATGGAAGTTGCAGCAGTTGGTGTTATTAGTGCTGTAGTAATTCTCGCTTGTACATGCAAGCATAGAGGTGTGCAAAAGCAGGTAATGATATAATATAATATAATATAATATATTACTTCAACGATTTGAGGGATATTAGTGGGTAAAGTCAAAGAAATGTCAATAAATATCGTATCTAAGATTGCGGTTATTATGGTATAGGTGACTCGCGCATTGGCTAATTTAACGGGTCATGGTGATAGCAACACTAACAATGTTATGGTCGGACAAGAAGATGGAGTTATTGATGTACTCATTCTACTTATTTGTTCTCAACATGATGCTGTCAGGTCATTTTTCTATTATATCGTTAATAAAACAGATGTTTATTTATTATGTCTTGTTGCATAAACTTGTTTAATCTGTTTTGTACCAGGCAAGAAGCAGCTACAACATTGGGGCATTTATCGGATGATGCCAGAAACCGAGAACGGATTGCGTTAGCTGGCGGTGTTGAAGCCTTGGTATGACTTTTTTTTATTTTTTATCTTTTGACTTAAAATTCTGGTACCTCCACACACTGCAGTTGTGTCATATGAGCATCATATGCAAAATCCTACACTTCATTCATTTAGTCTTTTCGATGAATATGCCATCTAGGAGTTAGGGGCTGTTTGGCAACATCTGAACCAATAAGTGCTGAATGAACAAGAGGTCTGAATGGGTAAGAGGCTCTGAACCAATAAGTGCTGAACCAGTAAAGTGCTGTTTGGTTGCACCTCTGAATGACTGTGTAAAATGACATTTTTACCCCTCTGAACTACTTTGTGCTGAATGAAATATAGCTGTTTGTTTAGTGTTCTGTACTGAATGATGAATAAGTTAAAAAAATACAAAACATAATAGAAAATTCAAGTTACACATAAATTCTTCAAAGTACATGGAAACATAATACAATCCAAATAGAAATTAATACTAGGCGTACAATTTTAATTTTAACCATTTGACCATAGTTGAGTAGCAATCTGGTTACGTAAGGTATTCATATAATCAATGCCTTGTGAACCCCATTCTATGTCTTGAACGAACTGCCCATCACTTTCTCCACATTGTATTTCAAAAAACAAAGTGTTCTCGTCATAGTCCATAAATAATTGATCATGAATTGCATTTCCTTATAAAATTATGGACGGCGAAACAAGCAATCACTATGTCTATTTGTATTGGAAAAGAAAATGGAGCCATTTGCTTTAGGATTGAGAATCTTGCCTTCAAAACACCATATGAGCGCTCAATAACATTTCTCAGTTGTGCGTGTGCATGATTGAATTTTTCTTCCTTAGTTAACGCGCGTTGTCGTCGAAAAGAACATACCAATCTGCTTCACATTGCACTTTATGAATCACTACAGTTTCTGCTAAAAATATGCATATCAAACTTGAAATTTGAAGTATCCTTGTACCAATATGAACTATTAATTGCTGAAAACCTATCTAATAATTAACCCTAATTTCTTTCACAATTCACATTTAATTAAAAAAGATAAGATCCAAAATCAAATCAAGCCCTAAACTGTTCTGTGGCAAACAAACAGCTAAACCATCCAAAATCACATTTGATTAAAAAAGTAATCACTATTTTACTTCCAAAAAATTAAATCCTCATATCAAATTTTAAATATCATCCACTGAAAAATTAAATACTCATATCAAAAAATTAAATAATCATATCAAATTTTAAATATCATATCTTTGTACCACTGAACTATTGATTAGAGATTAGAATCTCTGATAATATAAACTGTTCAGCCACTGAAAAACCTACTTCACATTAAACCATTTTTATGAAACAAAAGCAATCAAGATCGGAACATTGGCTGAAGATCGGAACACTCAAGGTGGATGTAGTTGCAGAATATGATAAAGATCAGTGGAGAAGGTGCGACGTACCTGAGAGACAACAGCGGCAGAGGAGAGGTGCGATGCGGTGGAGGAGGTCGGTGAGGTGGACAGGTGCGACGTGGTGGAGGAGGCAGGAGGAGGAAGGAGGTGGAGATGGAGATGGAGATGGAGGCGTGGATGTGTGAACACATGTCTGTTTTTTAGGGTAAAGGGTATCTTTGAGAAAAGTTTCATTCAACGACTATTGATATCTGAATGAATCAGATCTGAATTGAACCATTCAGATGTGGGCCTTTTAGCGAAACAAACAGGTATGCCTCTGACCGGTTCAGAGGTTTCCTCTTAATGGACCCATTCAGTGGCAAACAAACAGCCCCTTAGCTTATTATTACGTTATAACATGACTTGGATCCACAAATAATAAATGTTAAACTAGCAAAACAAAATAATTTCTTTTTAATATTCTCGGACGTAGTCTGATAGTTAATATCTTTTGCATTAAGCGGTTATTATCATTGTTGTTGTTATTATTGTTATTTTATCGTCTCATTTCAGGTGGCTCTTACACAATCGTGTATATACGCCTCTCCGCGTCTTCAGGAGAGAGCAGCTGGTGCTCTATGGGCACTTTCGGTTTCAGAAGCCAATAGGTACATGCATGTATCATTACTTTCTTACTTTATATCATACTAATATAAAAAAAATAATTAATAAACATGTAACTTTCTATATGATCTTTAGAATTGTGTATGATCTTGAAGTTATGGAAAATCTGTTAAAAATCATATATGATCTGAATTCTGTTTCAATTCTACTAGCATCGCAATTGGACGAGAGGGTGGCATAACAGCGCTGATAGCGCTCGCACAATCTCCATCAGAAGTGAGTGGCTGTTTCTGTTTTTAGTTTCTATAAATGCTTTTGATGTTTTATGTGTTTATTTCGTGATATTCTGCTACTTTTTATGAAATTCACTTTTAGTTTCTGTAAAAGCATTTGATGTTCTAAGTTTGTAATTTTTTAAAGTTACTTATTTAGCTCTCATTTTATCCATTTTAAATACTTTCACCCCCTTTGTTATTTTTGTATTATACCAAAAGGAAAAAGATGATCGTTAGAGTTAAAGAGATGTAAGGACCTTCAAAAATGTCCCAAAACGACCTATAAGTGGAAACCCGGACCCCTAAAACCCTAATCCATAACAAAAACCAAGAAAAACAGATTTTTTTTGGTTCTCACTCAGGCCGTGTAAGAGTAAGCCTAGGCTTACGCGGGCCGCGACAGTTCACCAAAACTCCAGAGCAGCAAACAGGCCACGTGGTAGCCACGTGGCGGCCCTACCTGTGACACGCTAGCCCTAGTCTATGATTAGGAAGCCCTCGCGGGCCGCTTAAGAATCAAGAGGGGGCTTACGCGGGCCGTGTAAACCCCATATTTTAGCTATAAATAGCTTGGGCCATGAGCAGTTCACTGGTGTCGAAAGTTTTAATCAAAACGAAGTTCTACTGCTTGAAAATCATATTTACAATAGCGAGGCGCTGCTACGATACAGGGTATTAACTCGATCGCTATTATGATTCAATTTCTGATCGATTGAAACTATCTAATGGATGTTTAAGTGCTGCCCACATTAGGGCCATACTTTGTTATTCATCGTAAATTCGATGGATGTTTAAGTATTGCACTTTGTCATTCGTTGTGAGGGTCTTAATCTCGTGAGTTATCGTAAATGCTGTATTAGTTACTAACCTAGTTCGTGTGCATGTTGTTTAAATTAGGTTATCAGGCTTATCAGTAGGCTAAAACTCTGCCCGTTTAAATCTGCAAAGTGAGTCATTCTCTTTTTATCAATAATGTTTTACAGTACTCTAAGTTATTTTCAAAAAGTTATAATTACAGGGATTAAGTCGTGGTTATCTTGAATCACTGGCTAGTGGGGTATTGTGCACATTACTAATTTCTCACGGTTAGGCTAATAAATCCTAACAGTGATAATCATCACTACTTGGGTGAAAGGACCCAATAGTGGTATGACCATCGTCACCAAGAGGTGACACGGCGCCAGATAAAAATAAGATAAAAGCTATTGTAATCGCTCTTATGCTGTAATTTATAACTATGTGTCGTTTTATCAAATTTGAGTGACTCGCCAGTATTTCCCCGCTGATAAAATATTTTTAAAACATGTTTCAGGTGACTACTGTGAACCAAGGAAAAGTGCTACGGAGCACTAACAAGCTTGAAGTAGTGGCTCAGTTAAACAAATAAACATGTTTTGTAAATCAGGGAATTTCCTTGTGAAATTCATCTCTTGTAAATTACGGGGTTTATCCCGATTTATGAAATAAAATAATCGAGCATTTCAAGTTTTAAAGATCCTGTTAAATCTTCCGCTGTCAACTCAATTAATAAATACCATGGGTTTCTGTCCCGCGACTCCTGGATCGGGTAAAACCGGGACGGGGGCCGTGACAGAAAAAAGTGGTATCAGAGCCACTGATTTAAGCCAATTAAGTATTTAGAAATACTTAATTTTTCTAATTACCATCCTGTGATTATGTTTTTTTAGCTGACTACTTGTTAGTTACAGTATGGGTAAGCAAAGAATTTTGGACATCTATCGTCAATTAGACAGTTCACCGAAAGATAAGGAAACTTCATTCCAGTCAAATTCCTCAAGATACTCAGCAGATACTGAGGAAGAAATATTTGTTCGTAAGACACAGTTTGAGAAACCACTTACCATTAAGAAAAGAAGTTGGATTATTAGAAAAAGTCAAGAAAAAATAAAGAAGTCACAACCAAAAGAAGTGATGGGTAATAAGGAAACTCAGGAAATAGGCGATAATCCACCAGAGGAAAATGAATTAGATGAACAATGGGCAAATCTCTATATGTTAGCCACTACAGCAGCAAATGATAACTTTTAATTAAGTTAAACTGCCAACACCCTGACCCAGTATTAGCACCCATATTATCCATAAGCTAGGAACTTTGCCTACTATATGAACAACTTAGTAATAGAAGATAAAATAAAGGCATGTTAAACATAATATTCCAAAATAGATTAAAATAAATTATGAATGCACAACCCTAGTATATTTTAAATTTCAGTTGTACTTTGTAACAAATATATATAAAAGTCGCAATGTTTGCCATTTTTCTGTGTGAAAAATAATACTTGAATGGTTGTATTAAATATTAGTCTGGGGAAAATTTAACTTACAAAGTTGTGTGTTTCTTCATGGATACTAACAGCATGAATGAGTTATCTGAAGCTCTTCAGAATCTCAATCTCTATTCTGTGAATGTGGAAGTCTCCAGAGATTTTACCGGTTATTGTGCCAACATCGAGGAACCTATGGAATTTCAAGCCCAACCTCCGGAGAAACCTAAGCCAAAGAAGAAAAGAAGATTCGTGGGCTGGAGGCGGATACGCCGGAAGAAACCAGCAACTAAGAAAGTTGCTAAGACGGAAGATCCTATGGATAAAGGAAAAGAAATAGAGATCGGGGAAAGCTCCAAGCAAGCCGAGGAAATACCAATGTGGGAAGAGTTGGATCGCATGCTGGCAGACTGTGATATCCTTAAGCCTGTCAATGAAAACCTTTTTACTTATCCTGCGGAGACTCAACTCCCAATAAATTTGGAACCGGCCATCCCAGATCCCCTTGTCAATACCCGACCTTTAGGAGAAATGGAAGAATGGTGGACCAATGACTGGCAGTTCCAGAACCTCTTAAACAACCCTTATACCTTTCTCCCTCAGTTTGACCCAGAGCCTGCACCAAACCCACCGATGAGCAATGAGAACTTGGCTGAACTCCACCGTTTTGGCGAGGAGTTAGTGGACGCAGGGAATCGAATCCGGGAGGTGGGAGAACAGATCTCCTGAAAGTACGACGAGAGGGAACGTCGTTACTGAAAATGCCAGCTGATGGAATAATATGTGGTGGAGGAAGCATGTGTTTAATAATAATATAACAATTAAAATATAATTATGTGAAATAACCTAAAAATAAAAACTTTTGTAAGATAACAGGTGTGTACGGAAGCATATTATAATATATAAAAATGGAAGTCGAGAAATCGACAATTTTGGCTATACGTATTGATGTGATTATGTGCAATTGTTTTGTTATGTTTGATTATTAATTATTTTCTGCTAATCACTTATATATATTAATTACCAGATGGAACACGCTGGTAATGAACCCGTTAACGAAGTTAATCAATCTGAACAAAACCATGAAGATCAATTTCTAAATAGGCAAGATATTGAGAATATCGTTGCTCAGGGAATAGCCAATGCTATTCCAGCAATCCTTGCTGCTGCCCAAAATCCAGTTGAACCTCAACAAATTATTCCTAGCAAACGTACACACGGCGACAATTTTAGTAATAGTGTAAATGGAGGCGGCAACCATACTAATAACGATAACGATGGGAGGCAAGCCCCACTCTTTAAGAAAATGAAAGCTGCAACGCCTGGTTGCACTTACAAGGAGTTTCTTGCCTGTAAACCGGTTGAATTTGCAGGCAACGAAGGGGCGACTGCTGCACTGCGTTGGTTAGAGAAAACCGAGGCAGTGATTAAAATAAGTAAATGTGCCGAGGAAGACAAGGTCATGTACGCATCGCATCTTTTTAAAGAAGGGGCGCTAGAATGGTGGAATACGGTACTTCAAGCCAAGGGAAGCGATGTGGCCTATGCCATGAGCTCGGAAGAATTTAAGCGACTGGTGGAAAGAAAACTCTGTCCCGAGTATGAAAAGGAACAAATGGCAAATAAATTCTTGAACTACCGGATGGTGGAGGTAGACTGTCGAGGGTATACTTCGACATTCTTCGAGTACGCTAGAGTAGTACCAACCCTGGCTTCGCCAGAGCCGGTGCTTATTTCCCGCTATATCTGGGGTTTAATTGGCGAAATCCGTGATATCGTTAAAGCTGCGAGACCTCGCACTATTAACGATGCTGTGGAATTAGCCAACACTTTAACTGACGGACTGGTACGCACAAGAGAGGAAAACCGGAAAAAGGAAGTGGCCTAAAAGATTACCCAAGGATTCCGTATGGGTAACCATAGTAATTTCAAGAAAAAGGGAACTGGACAATCTTCCACTGTTCAATTTTGTAATACCTGTAAAAGAAAGCATTTTGGAAGATGCAAAGGGTATTGCAATTTCTACAAAATTCTGGGACATCAAGAGGAAGATTGCAGGAAGAAGAAAGCAATAGTCTGCTACAACTGTGGAGAAGCTGGGCATTTTAGGCCAGACTGCCCAAAATTGGCCAAACCAGCTGATAACAAAGCCAAACCTGCAGAAGGAACTACCAAGAGAAACGTAAGAGCCTTCCAGTTGACTACTCAGGAAGCAGAACTAATCCCTGATGTGATAGCTGGTACGTTCCTAGTTCACGATGTTTATGCAACAGTATTATTTGACTCTGGTGCAAACCAAAGTTTTATAAATACTTCATTCTGCCAAGCTCTTAATTTACCCCTAACCAACCTTAGGCAGATTTTTACAGTCGAAACGGCAGATGGGAATTCTGTTAAATTAGATAAGGTTTTGCGAGAAGGAAAGATAGAACTCTTAGGCCATAAATTTTCTGCAAACCTGTTACCTATGAATTTAGCCGGATTCGATATTGTGTTAGGGATGGATTGGTTAGTAGCCAACCATGCTCGAATTCTCTGTGATAAAAATTCCATAGAAATCCATCCACCCACAGGAGAATTAGCGGTGATTACAGGAGATAAGCCACAAAATCCACTGAAATTCATTTCCGTAATGAAGTTGGCCAGTTATTCGAGAAAACAAGAAATAGTGTATATGATCTCAGCTATCATTAACACTAAAAATAAGGAACTTACAGAAATTCCTGTAGTAGCAGAATACCCAGATGTATTCCCCGAAGAACTACCGGGATTACCACCAAATAGGGAAGTAGAATTTAGGATTCATCTAATTCCTGGAACTACACCGATAGCCAAGGTACCTTATCGGTTAGCACCCACCGAAATGCTAGAATTGAAAAAGCAGTTAGATGAATTACTAAGTAAAGGATTTATACAACCTAGTTCATCCCCGTGGGGAGCACCAGTGTTGTTCGTAAAGAAAAAGGATGGTTCGATGCGAATGTGTATCGATTATAGGGAATTGAATAAGGTTAGAATTAAGAATCGATACCCATTACCTAGGATCGATGATCTTTTTGATCAACTCCAAGGAGCTAGATATTTTTCTAAGATCGACTTATGCTCCGGATATCATCAATTGAAGGTACAAGAAGAAGACATACCTAAAACTGCTTTCAGAACAAGGTATGGTCACTATGAGTTTACAGCCATGCCCTTCGGATTGACAAATGCTCCAACATCATTTATGGACATGATGAATAGGATCTGTAAACCATACTTGGATAAATTTGTAATTGTCTTCATCGACGATATACTTATTTATTCCAAAAGTCAGGATGGGCATTGTGAGCACCTACATGCACTCTTAACTTTGTTAAGAAAGGAGAAACTTTACGCCAAATTCTCGAAGTGTGAATTTTGGCTACAGGAGGTGCAATTTTTAGGACACATGGTGAATCACGAAGGTATTCACGTAGTCCTGCTAAAATAGAAGCAATCACCAAGTGGAAGGTCCCGCAATCAGCTATGGAAGTTAGAAGCTTTTTAGGGTTAGCTGGTTACTATAGACGATTCATTAAGGACTTTTCCAAGATAGCTGTGCCATTACCTAAGCTAACATGTAAAGCAGTTAAGTTTGAATGGGAACCTAGGCAAGAAGAGGCCTTTAGGATTTTGAAGCAAAAGTTAACAAACGCCCCAATTCTTGCCTTACCAGAAGGAACGGAAGATTTTGAAGTTTATTGTGATGCTTCTAAGTTAGGATTAGGATGTGTGCTAATGCAACGCAAGAAGGTAATTGCGTACGCTTCAAGACAATTGAAAAAGCACGAAGAAAATTACACGACACATGACTTAGAATTAGGAGCCATAATTTTTGCCCTTAAAATTTGGAGACATTATCTGTATGGAAGTAAGTTTACTATCTATACAGATCATAAGAGATTAAGATACATATTTGGGCAAAAAGAATTAAACATGAGGCAACGAAGGTGGATGGAAATCTTAAGTGACTACGACTGTGATATTCAATATCACGAAGGAAAGGCCAATGTAGTTGCAGATGCCTTAAGTCGTAAGTATCATGAAAAACAAAATCGGGTTCGTGCCCTTAGATTAAATCTACAGTTAGATTTAATGGAACAACTGAAAAATATTCAGGAAATAGCAATCAAGGATGATGCTGAGGGAATGAAGGGACGAATAAAAGAATTAGAGCAAGGAAGTGATAGAATTTGGAGATTCCACAAGAAAAGGATTTGGGTACCTAAGCAAGGAGAATTAAGGAATAAGATTTTAGAGGAAGCCCATAAATCTAGGTATACCATGCACCCGGGAAACAATAAGATGTACCAAGATTTAAGAAATAATTTCTGGTAGATAGGAATGAAAAAGGACATAGCTAGATATGTTTCTAAATGTCTTACTTGTTCACAAGTTAAGGCAGAACACCAGAACCTTCAGGTCTACTACAACAATTAGAAATGCCTGTATGGAAATGGGAACTTATAACTATGGACTTTATTACTAAGTTGCCCAAAACCAGAAAAGGTAATGACGTAATTTGGGTAATTGTGGATCGATTAACCAAATCAGCTCATTTCTACCCACGAAGGAAACCTTTAGCATGGAAAGGTTAGCCAAGTTATACCTAGACGAAGTAGTATCCTTACATGGAGTTCCACTCTCCATTGTATCGGACAGGGATAGTCGTTTCACTTCCTATTTCTGGACAAGTTTCTAGGAAGCAATGGGAACATGACTCAATTTAAGCACTGCATACCATCCTCAAACAGACGGACAAAGTGAAAGGACAATCCAAACCCTGGAAGACATGCTTAGGGCATGTGTGATAGATTTTGGTGGAAACTGGGATGACCACCTACCCTTAATTGAATTCTCCTATAACAATAGTTATCATGCAAGCATTGAAGCTGCCCCGTTCGAAGCACTATATGGACGAAAGTGTAGAACTCCAGTTTGTTGGGCCGAAATAGGAGAAAGTCAATTATCAGGTCCTGAAATTGTGCAAGAAACCACCGACAAGATCACTCAAATCAAGGAAAGACTGAAAACGGCTAGAGATCGCCTGAAGAGTTATGCAGACAATCGACGCAAGCCACTAGAATTTCAAATCAGAGATAAGGTACTCTTAAAAGTTTCTCCTTGGAAAGGAGTAGTCCGGTTCGGTAAGAAAGGAAAGCTAAGCCCAAGATATGTAGGACCTTTCCCATTAATACAGTGAATAGGACCAGTTGCCTACCATTTGCAACTACCAGAGGAGTTAGTAGGGGTACATGATGTATTTCATGTATCCAATCTTAAGAAATGTCTATCTGACAAATCCATGGTAGTACCTCTCCAAGATGTAGAGGTAAATGAAAAGTTAAAGTTCGTAGAGAAACCACTTCAAATAGAAGACAGAAAGATCAAGTTTCTCAAGCACAAAAGATTGGTACTAGTCAAGGTCAAGTGGGAGTAAAAAAGAGGACCCGAATACACTTGGGAGCTGGAATCGGAGATGAAGCGAAAGTACCCTCACTTATTCTAGTAAATCTCGAGGACGAGATTCTAAATAAGGTGGGGATGATGTAAGGACCTTCAAAAATGTCCCAAAACGACCCATAAGAGGAAACCCGGACCCCTGAAACCCTAATCCATAACAAAAACCAAGAAAAACAGATTTTTTTTGGTTCTCACGCAGGCCGCGTAAGAGTAAGCCTAGGCTTACGCGGGCCGCGACAGTTCACCAAAACTCCGGAGCAGCAAACAGGCCACGTGGCGGCCCTACCTGTGACATGCTAGCCCTAGTCTACGATTAGGAAGCTCTCGCGGGCCGCGTAAGAATCAAGAGGAGGCTTACGCGGGCCGCGTAAACCCCATATTTTAGCTATAAATAGCTTGGGCCATGAGCTGTTAACTGGTGTCGAAAGTTTTAATCAAAACGAAGTTCTACTGCTTGAAAATCATATTTACAATAGCGAGGCGCTGCTACGATACAAGGTATTAACTCGATCGCTATTACGATTCAATGTCCGGTCGATTGAAACTATCCAATGGATGTTTAAGTGCTGCCCACATTAGGGCCATACTTTGTCATTCGTCGTAAATTCGATGGATGTTTAAGTATTGCACTTTATCATTCGTTGTGAGGGTCTTAATCTCGTGAGTTATCGTAAATGTTGTATTAGTTACTAACCTAGTTCGTGTGCATGTTGTTTAAATTAGGTTATCAGGCTTATCAGTAGGCTAAAAATCTGCCCGTTTAAATCTGCAATGTGAGTCATTCTCTTTTTATCAATAATGTTTTACAGTACTCCAAGTTATTTTCAAAAAGTTATAATTACAGGGATTAAGTCGTAGTTATCTTGAATCACTGGCTAGTGGGGTATTGTGCACATTACTAATTTCTCACGGTTAGGCTAATAAATCCTAACAGTGATAATCATCACTACTTGGGTGAAAGGACCCAATAGTGGTATGACCATCGTCACCAAGAGGTGACAAAGCGCCAGATAAAAATAAGATAAAAGCCATTGTAATCGCTCTTATGCTGTAATTTATAACTATGTGTCGTTTTATCAAATTTGAGTGACTCGCCAGTATTTCCCCGCTGATAAAATATTTTTAAAACATGTTTCAGGTGACTACTGTGAACCAAGGAAAAGTGCTACGGAGCACTAACAAGCTTGAAGTAGTAGCTCAGTTAAACAAATAAACATGTTTTGTAAATCAGGGAATTTCCTTGTGAAATTCCTCTCTTGTAAATTACGTGGTTTATCCCGATTTATGAAATAAAATAATCGGGTATTTCAAGTTTTAAAGATCCTGTTAAATCTTCCGCTGTCAACTCAATTAATAAATACCACGGGTTTCTGTCCTGCGACTTCTGGATCAGGTAAAACCGGGACGGGGGCCGTGACAAGAAGGCACATTGTTTTAAAAATATATTGTTAAACAATCTATAAATAATATCATTACAGTTAATGAAAAACTAAAGTTTCATTTATATAAAATAATTTTAACAATATATGGGTGGAGATACAATAGGAAGTTTATTTGGCTAGGAAGACTAGGGAGTGATCTTGACCATCTATTTAGTTAATCAAGGGCTAAGATTAAAAGAATGAAATTGAAGCAAAAAAAAGAGGTGCGTGGGTTTGTTAGGGACATTCTAGTCAATCCAGCACAATAGTTTCTCTCTCCTCCAATTTCCCCTCATTTTTTAAACGTTAATAACTTTTTCATACGACATTATTTTTTTTATAAAAATTGCACAAAAAAAACGAGCGTTTTTTTATCTTTAAAACGAGTATACTATTGCTATATTTTCGAAATTTTTTTTTGAAAACCCAGTTGCGTAAAACGCAATGGAGAAAACCCAGTTGCGTAAAACGCAATGAAAAAAAAAACGTAAAAAAATGACTTTTTTCTAAAACGCAACGCACCAAAAACACAAAGAAATGTCTTATTTCTAAAACGCAATGACCAGAAAACACAAATAAATGTCTTATTTCTAAAACACAATAGCCTAAAAACACAAAAGAATGTGTTTTACCTAAAACGCAATGGTCAGAAAACACTTAAAAATGTCTTATTTCTAAAACGCAATGGCCAGAAAACACTTAAAAATGTCTTATTTCTAAAACGCAATGGACAGAAAACATTTAAAAATGTCTTATTTCTAAAACGCATTGGCCAGAAAACACTTAAAAATGTCTTATTTCTAAAACGCAATGCCTAGAAAACACATAAAAATGTCTTATTTCTAAAACGCAGTGGCCTAAAAACACAAAAGAAACTGTTCTCTCTAAAACGCAATGAACTGAATACACATAAAAATGTGTTTACCTAAAACGCAATGAGTAAAAACACTTCAAAAATGTTTTATTTCTAAAACGCAATGACCAGAAACTGTTGTTCACAGAACCAGAAACTGTCTAAAACGCAATGACCAGAAACTGTTGTTCACAGAACCAGAATCTAACTAAAACGCAATGATCAGAACCTGTTGTTTACAGAACCAGAAACACTGTCTACGAATGCAGTTTTCCAGAGGCAATTTACAGAAAAATAATTTTTATGATGCATTTTTATTACAACTCAACCCCAGCCAGGGGCTTTGCCCCTTGGACCCCGCCAGGGGCTGCCGCCCCTGGGACCCCGCTACCAGGGGCGCTGCCCCCGGAACCCCCGCCAAGATCGTAAAACGCAATGAATAAATTAAAAACCCAGATCGTAAAAATGAAATTAAAGAATTTATTACATGGATCGAAGTGATTTCTTCAACAATTGACGAAGTTTGAATGATTGAAACACTTATCAGCGCTCGAATCGAGTGATTATCTCCAAAATCATCGGAAAAACGAGATTTTTTATGAAATTAAACTGGGTTTTCTTCAAAAAAGCTGAAGAACACGTTGATCGGGTGTTTGAATCATTGATTGGTGATGAAAATCGCACTATAATGTAGTGATTATTGAGATAGAAAGTGAAGAAATGGTTGAAGATGATGAGTTTTGAAAATGGTGG
>JARYGA010058057.1:0-35082 GCA_030545235.1 Helianthus tuberosus
TTCTATGTGCACCTTTACGGTGTTATCCTGCAACTATATTGAAAAGACACTTTGTTTGTCATAACTTGCAGTTTCCATTGGTATCTAGAAGCAAAATGTTGGAAAACCTCATTGGGGATTCTTCAGATGATGAGGGAAAGATTACGTTTGAAGATGAAAAACGATCTTTTGCTAAACTTCATGATCTACCAGGAGGGCCGAAAATCTTTTTGCTAATTGCTAAGTTTTGTTATGGGGTCAAACTAGAAGTCAACTCAACCAATGTAGTTCCTCTTCGATGCGCATCTGAATATCTTCAAATGACGGAAGAATATGGAGAAGGAAATCTCATAGATCACACCGAAAGCTATTTCAATGTAGTGTTTGATACCTGGATCGATACATTGAAAGCACTCGAGTCGTGTGAAGAAATGGTTGAATATGCAGAAAAGCTTGATATAGTTTCAAGATGCATCGAGTCTCTTGCACTTAAAGCTTGTACGTTTGATAAAGATTTGTTTAGCGGGAGTGGAACGGAATCAAAAGATAACCCTTTTGCTACGGTGATCTGGAACGGAATCCAAACCACTTCCACAAATCAAGATTGGTGGTATGATGATGTTTCTAAGCTGAGTTTACATCTTTACAGACGATTCATCTTGGCCGTTGAATCAAGAAATCTTGATCAAGAACGGATAGCCGGGTCCCTCATGTACTATGCGAAAAAGTACCTTCCTTTACTTGGTAGAGAATCGATTTTTTCAAGTGGGAATCTTTCTTCTTCTTCGTCGTCATTATATTTGAATTCAGATCAAAAGATTCTTCTTGAAGAGATAGTTGACTTACTCCCGAGTCAAAAGCAAGTTGTTCCCACTAAGCTCCTTCTTAGGCTGCTACGAACCGCGATGATTTTACATTGTAACCCTTTATGTATTGGAAATTTGGAAAGATGGATCGGGATGCAGTTGGATCAAGCTTCCATTGAAGATATTCTTATTCCGAACATGGGTTATTCAAGTGAGACACTTTATGAGATCGATTGTGTTCAAAGGATGCTTGATCATTTCATGGTTGCCGAGCAGGATCAAGAAGAAAGTGAAGTTACTGAATCGAGTTTTAATGGTGATAATGATGACGATGATGATGATGAATTGATCGGGAAGTCTCGTTCACTTGCACCAATGACAATGGTGGCTAATCTTGTTGACAATTACCTTGCTGAGGTGGCGTCTGATGTTAACTTAAAGCTGGAAAAGTTTCAGTCTTTGGCTGCTACTGTTCCTGATTATGCAAGACCAATGGATGACGGGATTTATCGCGCCGTTGATATATACCTCAAAGTAAGAAGTAGCTCAGAACTAAAGGTGGAAATATGGACGGGTTGGGTAACAAGTCAAAATCGGGTAATTTCTGGGACAGGTCAGGTTAGGTTGACCGTTGACCCGCCACTTTGTGTCCAAAGTTTTTGACTTTTTTATGAGTATAGTGTTAAATATAATTAAAAATAACATAATTTTTCTAATAAAGCAATTTAAGAGGTTTGTTTGAGCTTTTAACACGTTTACTTTTCGGTTAATAGTTTTTATGTTACCCTTTTGAACCATTAGAAGATAAAATATAACCCAGCATTGATAAATAAATGGGTCAAAATTTCCAACACTCTCAAGATCATATGATCTGCTATGTGTTTGGTACTTTGTTATTCCGCTATGTGTTTGGTACTTTGTTATTCCTCTTGTTCTACTTCTAATTGCAGGGTTGACTTTTGATGGTCCAACCACTTAGTCTTGTGAGGTATAAAAAAAGGTGGCTTTTACTAAAAATATAAAACCAAAATGTTCGTATACATAGTATTTGCTACAAATGAAAGAGATTTATCATCTTTTCCTCAAAAGGATACAGAGATTTCCATACTTTTGTAGTGGAAGTTTAGTTTGTTTGACCTTGAAAGTCAGCCGACACTTTTGTATTGTGTTTTTTACTCAATAAGCATTGTCGTATGTAGTTATTCTATACAAATAAGCAACTCAATGATGCATTCCTTTTGTGCTTTGCAGGCACATCCATGGCTAACTGATTTAGATCGAGAACTAATCATCAGGCTCTTGGACTGCCAGAAACTGTCGCTAGAAGCCAGCACCCACGCGGCCCAAAACGAGAGACTACCGCTTCGGTTCATAGTCCAAGTCCTCTTTTTCGAGCAGCTTCGGCTGCGTACATCTGTAGCTGGCTGCTTATACGTTTCTGACAATTACAACTCACAGCCTCACCTGAGCAGCAGCATGGTGCTACTGGAAAGTGGGAATGTGCACCTTTTAACCACCAGAGAAAACGACCGTCGGTTAATGGCAGAGGACATGCGGGGACGGGTTTCTGAGCTCGAGAAAGAGTGTTTGACCATGAAGAAAGAGATCAATAAGCTTGTGAAAACTAAAGGGGTGAGTTGGAACAGTTTGTGTAAGATATTTGGGCTCGGGCTAAGGTTAAAGTCGAAGCCTCGTGAAGGTTGCGCTTCGAGCAATGACCGTGACCGCCGCAAGAAGGTGCCACCGCCTTCGAGAATAAGAGATGTCCCTAATGGCAAGAATCAAGATCAAGAAAATGGTGAATTGGTTGATTGAGGGTCAAATAAATTTAAGGTGAATTTTTTTTAGTAATTGGACTCTCAAGCAATCTGGGAGTCAGCAGTTGATGCTGCTGTAATTAGATTGTAGATTGATTTTGGACCATCTTTAAATGCTATTTTCTCATTTGTTTCTTATATGGCTTTACTAATACTTGGTGCATGAGTATATGAATATATTATTTTAATATCATAAACAAATAAATAAATATTATCATAAACAAGTACTTGCAATTAATGAATCATTTTTTTATACCTTAAAATTTAACAAGTCATTGTTTTTTTGAAAGGAAATGTTACATCTTCTAAATTACACCAAATTCTAAACTATACCCTGCTTGGGATTGGACCCAAGACTTCCCACTAAGAGATAAGAGGCTCTAACAAGTGAACTAGTCTCACATTAGTAGTCATTGTTTAATGGAGACAACAAGATTGGGTAGATAACGAGTCTGAAAACAGGTCCAGTCCATAACTTACAAAGCGTTATGAATCTACTTAACAATACCATAGAAATGTTTTTATATATTTATTTGATTTTAAAATGAACTGAACTAATAAGTTTTAAATATGAAAATTCAAGATTGGGTAATATTATTTACACCAACAATTTTAACATCTACATCCTATTAATTTTTCAAAATTTTATTTTAAGTATCATTTTGTAGGAAATGGGTCACAATTATAATAAAAATTATATAAATAAATATAAAATTGTAAAGATATTCTCTTTACATAATTTTTGGGAAATTGTAGTACCCGTACCGTGTACAAATCCTTACGAATATAACGTACAATACAACATATGTATTTAAATTGATTCAAAGTATGGTCTTCAACAAGAGCTTTAACCGAGTCTTCTTGTATAGTCTGTTGTGTTTTCAATCCTTTGTGTATGCTTCAACGAGGTCTTGAACCACGTCTTCTTATATATTAGTTTCCTACAAAAAGAACAAACAAATGTTGACGGTTGTGGCTGAGGCACGTGTTCAACACGCTTCCCTTAAAACAGATTTCGCGCCTCTACTAAAGACGACGCGTCTGTATCCCATGGTACAACAGCCGAAGCAGTCTGTACTACCGGAGAAGGCCACGCGCCCGATGTTACACCGGGTAAAATCATAGTGTTAGAACTTTTGGAAACTAAGAATATAAATGTAGTTGAATCGTGTAGAGAAACTTATCTCTATATGTTCCCAACATATGGGTCATCAAGTACTTCTTCTCCAAGGACTCTTCATGCATACATCTCACTTTTTGTATCTAGCACTATCAAAAGAGGCACATAGCCTACTAAGTATGCAAGAGTCATGGGTGGTGAAAAGTCCAACATAATTAGAGACTTAATTTTGCCATAAAATCTCTAATCAATTGTCATAAATGACATCAATACACCACATGAAAGTTTATTATACTAATAGAAAATTAAACAAGTGACATAAATAACTCTACTCAAGAGTTTGTCACTATATGTAGAATTTAATATTAATAATCTCACTAAATTTCCATTCATCACATTTAAAAAAGGGAAAATCTCCAAAATAGCCAAGACTTGGTCAACATTTCAAAAATAGCCAACTGAAACCCCTCAAAGAGGGGTTTCACGAATTCCCATGCGTCTCAAAGACGTTTCCTCATCAGCCATCCACCGAAAGCCAGGTGTCCACAAGTGCTGAAACGTCTCAGAACACTGAAACGTCTCAGGTGAAACGTCTTCTGTTCCGCTCATTTTCCGGCGAAGATGGGAAAAAGTTGACTGGGACTCGGCGGCGGGTGGAGAGATAGAGAGAAGAGGTCTCATTTCGGGGATGATGTATTACCGTGGAACATGGTTTTGATTTTCTATCTTGAGATAATACAAACAGGCTGAAATAATAACTGCACCCGTGCACTAGCCGATGTATACGCATATTTGCCTTGGTTAATAAAAGAACTAATACGACCCAGATGGTGATAAAACCCAGATGGTTTTGAGACGGTGGTGGGGGTTGTGGTTAGTACCGGTTTTTGTGGTGGGTGGTGGTTGTGGTGGGCGGAGAGTGACGATTGTTGGTAGGTGATGGTGGTGGTTGGTTGGTATGTGACCGTGCCGTGGTGGTTTACGGTGGTGGTGGTGGAGGGTTGAGGTGCTCGGTGGAGGGTGGTGGTGCTCGATGAGGGTGGTGGTGCTCGATGAGGGTGGTGGTGGTGGTGCTCGGTGAAGAAGAAAGAGGAATAGTTGGGGAGAGAGCTTCATTAACAGCCCTAGGAATATTAGTTGTGGAGAGAGAAATGAATGGGTCTGGATAATTAAAGCATTTGACAGCTGGTTGCAAATTAGTCAATGCCTTTCTACAACCTTTTGTTTTTAAGTGTTTGGACACGTGGGAATTCGTGAAGAAAGAGTATAGACCATAGGATAGAGTATAGACCAATAGGGAGAACAAGGTAGACGGAGTGATTGCCTAAGTGTTTGGACATATGGCTTTCGGTGGATGGCTGATCCAACCAAATGTCTTTTGTTCCATCACACAAATTAAAAAAAAAAAAGTTGAGTTTACGATTTGAACCCGCTCTTTTTAGTGAAGGGATTACCAATCCAACCAAATGTCTTTTGTTCCATCACACAAATTATTTCTAGGAGAATATTTATGGATCAATCAATTTTCAATAGTGTACAAACCATACAAAAAATTGTGGGGTCACTTGACCACGGTCCTAACATATAGATCCGCCCCTAGTCGTTGATACATGCTTTCTTCCATCTAAATTATGACATAGATATACATATACCACAAATCAGGTATAATTCGATTAAAAATATTATGTATTCTATTGAATATAGCCATTAGGTCCTGGGTTCGATTCCCACAAGGGGTTTTTTCTCAGATTTATTGGGTTTCCTCCTGAATTTGTGTATAAACACTATTGCCTAGTGGAGATGGAAATGATCGGGTGGTTCCGTTGATGGCACAATGATACTCCAGTTGTCCGTCAATCCAATTTGCCTTTCAAATATATATATATATATAACATAAAAACAAAACAAAACTTTAATTTCATAAAACTTTAAAATATAATATTACATTGAGAATAATCAATTATCCAATTATGTTAATCAATTTAAGAAATTACATTGAGAATTACCAATTATCCAATTAAGTTAATCAATTTAAGAATTTTACATGTTTAGTCGAAATTTTATAGGTCTTCCCCATTTCATTATTAGACCATGTATTACAATCCAACTCAGCCTTAGGTGCATTCCTTTTAAGAATTTTATGTAGGTTTCGATGTCAATTTTGTTCCGAAATATTTCAGTTCAAATATAATACGTCTTGATTTGATGGTATAAATTCAAATTGGTTTACGTTTTGACGTAAATTTTATTTGGAAACGAGTCAGTTACGGTATAATTCGAGTTGGTCTACATTTCGATGTAAATGTTATTTGGAAACGAGTCGGGTCAAATATAATACGTTATCATGCTTAAGTTTTTATGTACGTTTCCACGTAAATTTGGTTTTTATTTATAATACGTTTTCATGCTTGCTTTTTATGAACGTTTCGGTGTAAATTTTAGTTGAAAACAAGTCGGGTAAAATATAATACATTTTGATTCGTCGATTATATTCGATTTGGTCTACGTTTTAACGTAAATGGTCGATAATAATCTATACATAATCACGCCGCATAGTTGGTACACTATTCGAGTTTGTCTACATTTCGACATAAATTTGGTATATATTTTCTTATAAATTCGAGTTTGTCTACGTTCCGATGTAAATTTGGTGTACGCTTTCATGCTTTATTTTGTACGTATCCTACGCGTGAGTCGGGTACATATAATACGTTTTGACTTGACTGTATAAATTCAAGTTAGTCGGATTGCATATAATACGTTATGATTGTACTGTATAAATTCGATTTACTTTACGTTTTGATCCAATTGAAATCATATCAACCTTTCCCCAACGCCTCTTTGTATGTAAAAAATATGTATTACGGACAAACATTATAGATTACAAATATGTATTATATTGTAACTTCTTAACATTGATTATCGATTATTAAATTATATATACCATATCAATATTGCATTATGCTAGTCATGCTAGTGTGGTTTTCATCTTTTGTAATAAGTCAACTATGCGATGTTTAGATTCGAAGCAAGTTGAGAGGATTATACCTTGTGCATCAGAAATTGTGTTACTATATAAAAGTGTGAAACTTCTTCCTTTGGAAAACTTTGAAAAATGAATATTATTCTCTTCAGGCTTGTAACATAATCATTAGATGCTGTATGTTCTAAAATTGCAATACGTCCTAACGCACCAAATATTCATCATGGATTTATCCCTACAAGCCTCCATTGCATATAGTCAAAGTCTATCTAAACCTATAAAAATTAGGTAATAGTAGACGAGAATTAATGTTACCTAAGGATTCAAACATCAAGGGGCCTTTGGCCTGGCCGTATCGAGGTGTGTAAAATAGTGATCTTCCCTAAAAGGTCGATGATTGAGTCCCACAATAACAATGGTGTAAAGTTAAAAGTAGATTTTTTTTTTGAAAAGAAAACTTCAATAAAAAACGGCAACAACTCGAAACCGAGCGGCCAACCCCAATTACATATTCACAAAATTACACCACGACTCCCATGAAACATTCCTATCCTTCGATCTATTTTTATACCAAACAAAACCTAAAGATCTAATCTCACTAAAAATATCATTAATATTCACATACTTTCCCGAAAACACCAACACGCAAGAATGACGATACCATAGAAAACCTCCGTCTGCCCGACTAGCCCACACCACCTCTTCGCCTCCAAGACATCCCGAAACGAGAAAAACACAAAATTTGGCGTCTTGCACCAAGCTTGAATTCTCTGCCATATCACCAACGAAACCCAACAAGATGTAAACAAGTGCTCAACCGACTCAGTCCCCATATTACATAAAGGACAACTGCTATCTACAACCAAAATATTCCTCCTTTGAAGCGCCGCCCTAGTCGGAATCTTATCCAATTCAGCTCTCCACACAAACAAATTGCATTTCTTAGGCAACCATTTACACCAATCCACGACATAATGAGAACTAAAATCGGAGCTCAACTCCAACATCCGCTTAACCGACCCAACCGAATACCCATCCGCCCCAACCCCCATCCATATCCACCTGTCCTTCCGATCAGATAAAAGTAGATTAAACTCTAAATAATAATCGTATGAATTTAAACCTCAAAGTAACCGTATCTAGATCCAGATGTGTAAAATAGTGATCTTCCCCAAAAGGTTAAGGTTCAAGTCCCACAATAACAATAGTGTAGAATTAAAAGTGGGATTAGATTTTAAATAAAAAAAAATCATATGAATTTAAAGCTCACAATAAAATGACAATATGTCAGGAGGAGGTGGACGACGGCCTTAGAACCGTGTTGAGGTATACCGAAACTGACTTGGGAGGAGCGAATTAAGAAATTGATAGAATTGCACCTCTTTGAGAACATGGTCAAGGATAGGTGTTCATGAAGACGTAAGATTATGGGTAACGCACTTTAGATGGTTGGTACGGTTGGGTATTAGAGTCGCGTCTTAGGAGTCTAGATTTTCAGGTGACTTCTGCATGTTATTGCTTGCTTGTGTGTCTATTGCTTGCTTTATTGCATGATAGCTTTAAAAATAATACTTTTAGCACCCTATGATTTCTAGTTGCTTTTAGAGTAGTTATGTGCGTATTCATGTTTCATTTGACGCTTATCATAGGTTGTGGCTTTGGAGCTAAGGGTCGCACAGTCGCACTGGAAGCATTATCTTTATCTCTTGGGCTAGAGGTAAGTTTTGCATACATCTCACTCTCCTCAAATCCTATCTATAGTTTGGCCATCGGTGAGATTATACTGGGTATGGTTGTGGCTTTGGAACTAGAGGTCTCACTCCCTTTATCCATTGGGATAGAGGTAAATTTTGCATACATCTCACTCTCTTCAGACCTTACCTATAGCTTGGCTATCGATGGAATTATACTAGGTATGGTTGTAGCATCGGTAAAATAACAATATGTATGAGATTCCACACCTAACATGCTTAAAAGGTTTGAAGAAAACTCAAAGTCAAGGGTTACATTTCTAAATATTCATGATTCCCATTCTCATTCCATCATCAAACACATCCATATGTTTCACACCACTTTGACAGGAGTGAAATGTAATGTGCAAATCAGAGTGTAAAACCACATACCACCATCAAAAGGTGGTCATGATTATGATGGTACACCATTGTGGCATGGGCCACCCATGTGTGACCAAAGGTGAACAACTCAACCCCTTTTTTCATCATCCACATCCTCATCTTCAAATCAATCAATTTCACTTTCCATTATTCATGCAAGGTAAACCCTTTATTGAAAGCTAAAATAATTAAACCCTACATTATACTTTTGTTAAGACTTATACCATGGTTGTAAAAGTCCCGACTAGTCTCCGATTAGTCGCCGATCACAAATCGGAGGTTCACCGATTAATGGCCGATTAATCGCTAGGCGGTCAATGGCGGTCCTACTCTGGCCAAATTTTGGCCTGACGCAGGCCAAATTTCGACCAAACCTTATAAATTTCTTCCAATTACTTAAAAATTGGTCAATGAAGGGTTAAAACATGTATATTTTAAAAAACTACATATAAATATGTGTGTATATAGGGTAACTAAAAATTATATATAAAAATCTCAATCCGATTAATTCCGATTAGTCCCTATTAATCCCGGTTAATCGCTAGTCGGTACCCCCACCGCCCGACTAGCGCCTAGCGATTCTTACAACACTACCATATGCATTAGAAGATGTACCATACTTAACACCTAGTTTTTTTATTTTTATTTATGGCATCCATCATGATATCACCAAGCCATCAATCAAAACAAGACACAATATGAGTGAAAGCACAAAATATAGATCATTAGTGTCATAATTCTTATGTCATAATAGAACCAAACCATTCACCCCCAATTATCCCCCCCCACAATTACAAAGCTTATACCCCAAAAAAAGAAAAAGAACCATTTCTCCTTATGTACATCACCCCCAAAAATTACAAGGAAGAACATTTGAACCACAAAAACAAAATCAAGAACCCTAAGCCCCTTATCTTTCCCCCTTTCACCATTTTATACCCCCTCACCCCCAAATCTTACCCCTTTTATTGCTTTACACATCTAAAGCACGAAAAGTATCGACACCCAAAATCGCGCTTCCTATCCCCCAAAAACGTTATACCAACTTTACCTTGGTTTTGGTGATGCAAACGACCATATAGGACGAACTGGTCTTTGCGCCGACGGGCTGCCCAAAAGAGAAGCTTGAGATCGAGTCAGCATCTCAACCATCGATGGGGTTTGATACGCTTGCACCAGGCTTGAACCATAGGTTGAGTATCCACGAGCCGTGGCTCGTTGCCATGAGTGTGAGCTTAGCCCTGATAGTATGTATGCTCTTCCCGATGCTTCATACATGTGCCTGCTAGCCATTCTTTCTTGCATTTCCTTGAGTTCAGCATCGAGTGCAACACATAACCGATCACCTGACTTAGCCGAAACTGTTTCTGAAAGAACCCGTCTACAGTTTTCAAGGGTACCAATGGCTTGTGTCAGATCACCTTCTTCTGCTGCAGTTCTCGCTTGTACCATGGCTTCTGCCGCGTGTAACCTGTTCTTTTGTCTATCAACTTCAACAGAAACAACTTCTTGACCAAGACTTTCCGGTCTTTTGATCACGACATCCACACTCTCTAAGTTGACCGTCTCTTTAGTCAAAGGATCAGTGTAATGGCATCTCACTTTCAACAAACAAGTCTCGTAAGAAGTCAACTCTTTCGGGATGTTGACCGAAACAAGAAAATCTCTCTCTTCATCAGCATACAAATCCCCCACATCAATGCAACCAGATTTCCCATCCTGCATCAAGTGACTCTTGTAACTACCCGCCTTTAAAGATCTAAGAACAACATTAGCGTTTACATTCTCGAGAATCACTCGAGCATCTTTGACCACAACACTCAAAAGTCCACCTATACATTGTGCAAATGCATCTTGAATCACCCCTTCGGTTTCAATAAACGAAAACGTCCCACCCGAAATCTCGGAAATTGAGTGCATTGACGAAGCATCGTGATCCGTCCCGAACCCAAAAGCATGGACCGGAATTTTAATTCCCGGGTTCCCGTCACCACCGTGGATAGACTCCGGAAGGAGTAACTCGTAATTTGACTGATTTTTCCGGCCACCGGGATTCGAACTTCCGTTCACAGTATACGTGTCTTGTCCATCTGATAACAGAATTATACTCCCAACTGGGTTGTTCTCTCTTCGGTCTTCCATCACTTTAGCGCCTTTTCTCAGACCTTCGGCAATATTAGTGCCGCCATTAGCCACCAAAGAGTTGACGGCTTGGAGGGCTTGCTGCTTTCCCGTATCGGACATTTTCCGAAGCGGAAAAAGACGGCGGGCGGTTGACGAGAAGGCAATCACCGCCAGCCTGTCGGCAGGTCCGAGGTTTTGAATTACGAAACCCATGGCACGCTTTAAAAGAGCAAGTTTTGTACCGGCCATGCTACCACTTGTATCCAGAACCGTGACTAGATCAACAGGCGCTCGTGGAGTCTGATTCACTTGGCTGAAAGTGGGACCTTGGTTCGTGTTACTAGACTTAACCCCTGACATGGAAGCCGGTGCTTTTAAGTGGATCAAAATGGTGAAATCGTCAGCAGCGCTAAACCGTGGGACCGCTGGAACCTCGGTGTATGTTTTGACCAATACCCTTTTCAGATTAGAGTTTTCTAAACAGGGTCTGTTTGTAAATTTAAGGTCTAACGCTTCATCATCGTTAAATATGGTTGGTTCGGGGGTCGGGAAAATCGGTGCTGCAGCGTGTCGGGGGCTGTTTGGACGAGGAGGAATTGGGCGGAGCAAAGTCATAACCGAGTTGTCATTTGACCAGCTTACGGGATTTATTCTTGTTCTTCCTAATGGTGGACCTGGATTAGTAGGACCCTGCAACGGAACTTCTTTCCATTTTGCTCTGCAAACCGGGCAGATTTTGTTACCGTGTTTTACGTTTGAAGCGATACACTGGAAATGGAACGAATGCGAACATTCGGCTGTAAAAATAGCTTGACCTTCTCCTCGTTTCATTGAAGCTAAACATATCGTGCATGTTTTCTGTCACATCAATAAAAAAAAATCTTTTTATTAGAAAACGAAAGCATACTTTTCAATAAGCATGATATAATCGCATAAAATACAAAAAGACGGAGAATTTCTTTAAAAAGCAGCACAAAGCCTTGCTCTTTTGACTTCCAAAAGTCAAAACATGTACTTGTTAATCACTTAATCCAGAAAAAATTAAAATTAGTTAAATATGTTTTACTTTTACCATGATATTCTCTCTTGTGTTTACAATATTTTCCAATAAATTAAATTAGATATCAATTTATCCCAAACTCAAAGATATTCTATCAATTTGAAAGTCAAAAAAAGCATTTTATTAGACATTAAAAGTCAAAACAAGATTCTTTTACATAAAGAACATGAGAATAAGGCAAAAACTAGTTGGATTTGGTAACTAAAAGACAATATACAAGACAACAACATTGATAACAAACAAGAACTATAACCCTAAACCAAGAAAAAGTTCATCATTACATGTTAAGACAAATGTTTGCTAGTTTTTGTATTTTCTTTTGTCTTTTTTCTTAATTTATCTTTTGAATTGTGAAGTTTACAAGACCTACAAGTAGATAGTCAACAAATGAGGCCATCAAAAACTCTTAAATCTCTACTTTTCTTAAAAAGGGATCATATCAACATACAGTGAAAAGGATATCTAAAGCATGAACAGTTACCAAATCAGTAATATTATTAAGCATAAACCTTTGGATGCCACAAGTTTAGTACCTTTAAATAATTTTAAAAAAGGATCAAAACTCAAAAGAAACCATTTTTAGGTAAATCAACCAAAAATTTACATACACATATAAGGTTTTGTAGCTTCAAGAGTTCAACCAATAAGAGATGCAATCAAACTAAAAACATAAAGGTTCTTCAAGGTCCATTTATGAAAGATTTTTTAAAATTAATAAAAAAATGATGCAAAAATGCGTATAAAATCATAACCTAAACAATTATTCACCCAAAATAATATATAAATGCAAGAAACATGCATTTTTTAAGGAAAAACAAGAGCAAAATTCATGAAAAGCTTAAGAGTCAACACCAATAGAACTAATTTTAAAAAAATATATATATTGTTTTGTTTTGTTTTAGTTTTTCATATCACCTTTTTTTCCTTGAAATAAGTCATCTTTGGGAAGCTAATTTGACTTAATTATATTCTCTCCTTTTTTAAACAACAAAACAGAGAAAAAAACAAAAAAACAGCACCAAGAAAGATAAATAAAAAAACAAGATAATTAAACTTCCGATACACCATAAACAAATCCAAGATTCTAAGGTCAAATTTAAACCTAAATAAATCAAATAAAAACACAAAATAATAATAATAATAATAATAAACCTTAGAAGATCTGTTGAAGCTTTTAGACAGTCGTAAACTAGGAGACGCCGGACGAGCACCAGACCCACCGACGCTCCACCCCGCCGGCGCCGGAGACAGCAACCCAACATCGGAAAACCCATCGGAATGCGGCGGAGAATCGTCAGCATCCGCCGTGGGAACATAAACACACAAATTAGAAGCTAAAGCCATCTTAACTTTCCTCCATTTGCTACCCATTATGTCACCGGAGACCAGATCTCGAACCGGAAGTGGGATATGAGAATAATAATTGAAGAGAGTAGATGGATGGCACGAAAACCAAGGAGGGTTTTTAGAGAGAGAGTGAGGAAAAAGATGATGGGTAGGTTGTAGATTCAGCTACTGCTTGTGGTTGCTAAGTTAGTGATGTTGATAATGGCGGCCATTAATTGTAGTAGTTGTTGTTGAGGTTTCCATGAAGAAGGAAGGAGAGATGAAGAGTGTTTTGTTGTTTCTCTTTCCTTTTGTGGTCTGTTTTGTTGACCTTTGTTTGATGTGGTTCTTTGAGTTTAGTGAGTGAGTGGTGTGTGTGGGTGTTGAGTTCTTTTTTATACCCTCTATTTTGTTCTTCTCTCACTTGATGATGATACTCTTACTTAAAAATAATAATATAAAGTTTGGGAGGTGTAAAATATGTATTTTCTATGGTGTAAAAACATGTTACTCAAAGGGTTAAAAGTAATTTGAGTGGAAAAAAGGTGTATATAGAATACTAATCATACTTTGGAACAAGTTATATAAGATGTAAAGAATTAAGTCCACTATATGAAATAATATTTTTATAAGAACTTTTGTCCTAGATAGCAAATGTACCCACACTGGTTTATGCCTCGTCTGCGTTACAAGGTGGTAAACGAAGTATTTTTCAGTTTAATAACATGTAGGTTTGTGTTTTGATTATTTGTATATACTACTCATAACACGATCTCAATTAAAATTACGTCGATACATACGTGTGTCAAATAGTTTTTGTTTTAAAGAAGTTTATGAATTATAAAGTAACTTTATTAAAGTCCATGAGTAATAGCGGTTCCCACCAATAGCTAACTGTCACTATTCCCCTGTGTTGATTCATTACGCAGCAAGGGAAAAATGCTAAAAGATGAAATACTAAAAGGAATAAAAGTAGAGGGGACTAAACATGTACGCTACCAAAGTTAAAGCAGAGGGACTAAACACGCATATAAAAAAAGTTAACCAATAAAAAGAAAACTTCTTTTTAAAAAAACAGAGGGCCTAAACATGTATATTAGCAAACATGAAGGTTTGAAAGTTAAATAAAAAAATCGACCAATAAGGGGTGTTATCCGACACTATTCCCCCTCATGGTTTATGTAGATATAGTAAATTCATGCATGGTTAATAAACTAGTTGGATTCTCCACGCTCACGGCGGGTTTTCGGTCAGTATCAATTCGGTTCATTACAGTACCAGCTTGATGCCGACGCTCAGCATAGCAATCGACATATGTTTTACATCGATTGATAACCATAAAAAATACATGTAGTGGTACTGGTGTTGTTCGGTTGGTTTTGTTACGGTACCGATATAATACATGGACTTGATATAGCTTATGATACCAAAAGAAATATTTTATTGTGAATACAACTCTATGTTCAGCGAATTTATTCCGCCACATCAAGAAAAACCTTAAAAACGAATACAGTATCGGTACCAATACCCACGGGTTGTGGACTGTGACAACCCGCACTAAACCAGGTATCCATACGATTTAATTAATGATTAATTTCTGCTTAATTACTGTGCTTGTTTGAACTAGCTGATGAACTGCTACTTGATATCTGATACATGTACTTACTTGCATCATACTGTACTTATCGTCACTACATTATTTACATACTGAACCTTAGTGACAAACATGATGCATAAAAAGCACAGTAGCACAATAACGGATAACCTATTGAACATGCTGATATAACCAGCATCAGGCAAACACTGCCTCCAAGGCCTATAAGAGCCTGAGATTTTGGCTACACTAGTAGTGAGTGTAGGGATACAAGGGTTGTGGAACTGCGTCTCTAGGGATAAGTCACAGTGACTGGATGTGCCTAAAACGTACTTTAAGTACAAAACACAGCACTTTAATAAATAATCCAGCTTCTAGCTGACTAGTAAAGTGCCAAAACATGGGGAAAATACTACTAGACACTTTCTAAAGTGTTGGAATTAAATTGTGTCACTAAAAATAACAATAACGACACTTTAAAGCTTTACTAACACTTTAACGGATTACTATCCAACCAAACAACCGGACTTTACCCGGAACATGAAAATATTATTATTTTCCTTATTTATATTTTTTCTGAGCCAGTTAGGGTCCCTGATTACCCTAACACCCGCCATAACGTGTAACATACAAGTAACGGGGTAAGACGCTTAACTTAACTAATTACTCCCTAACCCTCTAGTTAAAATCGAACCAAGGGACCCCCCCCCCCCAACCGAATCGGTCACCTAGGGGACACCCCCATGTACTTGTTGATTGAGCAAATCTCTTGTGTCAAAGATCTAGCCTACACAAGAACCATTGGGTAATTAACTCTAATTTTTGCCTATAAGTTCTAGTCATTACACATAATCATCATCACACAACTTCACACTTAACCAATAAACTCTCTCTCTTTCCCTCTTGCTCTACTTTCGGCCGAGACCCCCACCCACATCCATCATATTTTCGGTTCTTGATCTTGCCATTCCAAGGTTATTCAAGCATCAAGGGTTGCGTATTAGGAAGTTTGGAGCAAGCGGAACACGAAGGACCTCTTTCTTTGGCCTTTATCCACCCATTTTGCGCATAGAATCTTCCCTAGCCTTGAGCTAGAGGTATAACACTTAAAACTCGTTCTTGAACTATTCTAAAGCGGTTAATAAGATGTATGATGGTTAAAACTCTAAATCTTGCATTTTGAAACATAAAAGTCTACTTAAAATGCTAATATTGGTGGTTAATAGCTTATGAGTTGTGTAAAAGTTGTAGTAATTGAAAGTTGTGTTTATTGAGACCCGATCTATGATTGTGGTAGCTCGGATCATCGTTTAACCCGGTTTGGTAAGATCATGGATCTTAACATAAGCTTGTTTTGGATAATACAAGGGTTAAAAGGTGAAACTCTACCACACATGAAACATGAACTTGTGTAAAAGTATTTTAACTTGTACAATAGTGTTTAAAACTAGCAGATCTACGTATCTGCAAGTGGTATTTTCAAAGGACCAAGAGTTAAAGAAACCATGTTTTCTAAAAGACGGATCTTACACTAACAAATATGATTTTTATAAACCACAAGTGTGTAAACACTTGTGAAATGAGAAGATCTGACAAAGAACTAGTTTTGACAAATGCTACTAGAAGTTGTAAAGGCGGATTTCTCTAAAAACGAGGTTTTTACGAGATCAAAATTTCTTTATATAAAGATCCATTAAAAATAAAGAGATTTACTACATATTTTAGACAAACCACAAGTTCGTATATTTTTGCGATTATGTCTATCTTTGACTAGTTAAAATGTTGAAAAGTTGTTTGTTAATATTGAGAACATTGGTTGACTTGATTTGTTAAAAGAAAATGATACGCTTGAAAGCGTGGCCATCTCCAGTTACAGAGGAAACTCTGGCGAAATTTTTCTAAAAACCTAACACTTAGAATTATTTACACAACAAGTGTTAGAATTATTTTTGACATATTTTCGAAATATAATTTTCGCCATGACTTTATTTACTAAATATTCGGAGGTGGGATTTTCACAAGATTTAACGTGATAAATATATATGGTCACACACTGTTTATGATTATTTTGTGAAAATACATAAATATTGTTTTTAGAGTAAAAATAATATTTACAAACGTTAACGATTCCAAAATAATACGAACGCTTTCACCATGAATATATAAGTCACGCCGGTAATTATATTACCACTCGATTGTAAAACGTAACTTACGCACATGTATTGTATCCCCCATCCTTGGGAAGGAGTTTAACTACCAAGTATATACAAAATGTAAACACGAAATAGTTGCCTAACTATTTCCCAAAGACTTAAACTATAAAGCTAAGGCACGGCCGTCCGTCTAATAGAATTAGCACCTGTAGGTCGTCGCACAGCTGCGTGAACAAGAGATACTTGGTAGAGACGCTTCACGGTGAGTTCATGTCCCCCTTTTCTCTAACTGTTTTCAGTTTTCTTAACTGCGGGGGTGAAATACATGTTACTTTGTTTACAAGTACTATTATACACGGTATGTTAACGTAAGGAGGGTTACTACTTAGATCATGTGAATGGGTAGGCAGAACACCGAGGGACTTAAGCGGTAGATCTATCTGGGTGTAGCGAGCCCAACTCCAGGCCCAACAGAACGGACCTCTGAGAGGACCAACAGAACGGACCTTGAGTGACTTGGTTGCCCGACGCATAAATCGGCTAGGTTTGAGTCTTCCTACTTGCATTTCACACATGCTAATGGCCTTGCAAACCATTGGTGATCTCTTTTCCTTACACTGCTACATACCAGGGAACTTTTATACTTACAAGTGTTTTACTTACTCACTTGCACATGAACTCGCTCAACATTATTGTTGATTTTTCAACTTACATGTATTTCAGGAAATTAACGAGATCTGGCACGGTATGGCATGTTTTCCCGCTGCACTAGTTTCCAAGGTCATCCGGGGTTTAGGGGATGTGTCTCTTTCCTGGACAAGACACAATCCTTAAACCATGTTTATATTATGTTTAAGTTTGTAATGTCTGTTGAACAAGGTTATGGTTGTTAGGGTATGTTCCCGTTAAAACAATGGTACTGTATTTGGTTTTCAAAACTTAATGGATGATCTTGCATGTTTTTAATTCATATAGCTTGGTTATGATTAAGCTATGGTATTAAGAAGTCACACCAAATTAACCACGCTTCCGCAAAGCCAGGGTGTGACATGGACAAAGGAGTCGTAAAACCGTGCTAAGTAGTAAGCAAATGACGACCAAAACCAAGAAAATCGTAAAACAAATACGTGAATGTATGCTCGTGCGTGAAGTAAAACGTAAGGGAAAGAAACAAACAAAGACCTATTCCGCATGTTGGCGTAAAACATAAACAAACTTACTGCAAAACAGGGGTTGAATTATAATACAAAGTATTTAAAAATAAGAAGGGTAAGAAGCCACCAGAGAGTGACAAGTGTCCTAGGAGGAATTAAATGGAAAGGGTAATTTTGTCTACAAGAGGAAAGAGAATATGCACATGCAAGTCACATGTTATTCCCCCCCCCCCTAATTTTTAAACGTCTGTAACTTTTTTATACATCATTTGTTTTTAAAAAAAATTATACCATAAAATCAAGCGTTTTTTATCTTTAATATGAGTACCATATTGTTATATTTTTCAAAAAAAAAAAAATTCAAAAACCCAGTTGCATATTACACAATGGACATGATGTAAAACACAATGTAAAGTAGATCAAAAACACAATCAATGACAACAGATAAAGACACAATGGACAACATACTAAAACACAATGACCATAACGTATAACACAATGGTGATAACATATAACACAATAAGTATCAGACTAAATAAAAACACAATTGATGAAAACAGATAAAAGACACAATTAATGACAACAAATAAAAGACACAATGGAGAGCAGATGAACACACAATGGAAAACAAACTAAAAACACAATACACAACAAACTAAAACACAATGAACAAATATAATAAAAAAAATTGAACAAATTATTAAAACACAATGGACAACATATTAAAACACAATGAATAACATATTAAACACAATGACCTGAACTAATAACACAATTTATAGAAAACCCAGATATAACATCATCTTCATTGTGTCCTTTATTGTGTTATAGGTTCTTATAAAAACGCAATGGATAGAACCCAAATTAACATTGTGTTATAGGTTTTGATAATAACACAATGTATAGAAACTCTACTGATCAAAACCCAGTTAAAAGACACAATGACCTGAACCTTTAACACAATGCAAAAAAAAAAAAACCGGTAAAAATGAAAAATTTTATTTTATTTTTATATGATAATATGGTACTCATATTAAAGATAAAAAACGCTCGTTATTATGGTGATTTTTTTTTTTAAATGTCGTATGAAAAAGTTATGGACGTTTTAAATCGATGGGGGAATTGGCATGTGCCTTGCATGTGGAGAGAGAAATTCCATAAATATATAATTCCCTTTATGCCCTTCTATTATCTTTTTTCCATACAACTAATCTCAACCCTCCAAATATAAGATCAATGGACTATAATCCTTCTTACCCTTCTTATTTATTTTATCCTTTGTATTTGATCCTATACCGCAAAACAAAAGGAATGAAAGATAAAAAAACCATTACAAGATAAGAACGATAAAAAAAAATAAAGAATCAAGAAGAGCACCATTCCTAAGGACTTTCATGTTTTGTTATATTTAAATATAAATGTAAATCTAAATTAAATTTTGTTTTGGCCTTCTTATACCATCTTCAATGGAAGTTTATTAAGAGAGAGACGGTGAGGGGACGAGACAGTACAATTCTTATACAAGAACTCGCAACCGATGAATGTAAGTAAACGGGGAGAGGTGATTTTTAATAGTTTTTGGGACGATATCAATGTACTACAACAATCTCTGTTATTTTTAACGGAATGAAATGAAACCGCGCCAAAATGTCCATTTTACGTTAACAACCATTTATACAAACGTGGTTATTTGCTCGTGGATGGAATCTACCCTACATGGTCCGTGTTTGTGAAGTCGATCCCATACCCTCACGAAGTAAATGAAAAGAAGTTCAAGAGGCAACGCGAGGCGGCAAGAAAAGACGTCGAACGGACTTTTGGTGTTTTGAAGTCGAAATAGGGTGTACTGAGTCGGCCGATGCGAGCAAGAACCGTTAGAAAAATTAGGAATGTTGTGTACACGTGTATTATTTTACACAACATGATTTTGAAAGACGATAGCACCGGTACACATTCGGGATCCTCCGTTCGAGCCCGCTCTAGACGATACGGTGTTAGACGAGCTGATGGATGAAGACACGCATTGGAGACTAAAACACGATCTCATGAATCATCTCGCAAGTCAAGATTTACCCCACCTTTTGGGCGATTTCGACTAAGGCTAGTTTAATTTATTTCAATTTAATGTAATTTTAATGTTTTTAATTTAATGTAATGTTATTCTTAATATACTAGTTTAAATATTAGTTTAAAAAATAAAAAATATTCTTAATATACTAGTTTAAAAAATAAAAAATAAAAAAATAGTTTACTTATTCCAAAGTGTCTAACCACCACCAACGTTTTTTGAGCAATAGGTAAAATGACGTGTCACTGTTTGATTGGTCGTTTTTAAAAGTTTACCTATTGAAAGTGTTTAACCACTCTCTATACCCTTATGTGATTTCTTTATTTTTTAAGTTGGCACCATGAGTTAAAAAAGACGATAAATTGGGAGGTTTAATAGCTGATTAGTGATGCATTTTTTGGGGTCGTCAGTGAAGGAGCAATAACTAGTAGACATAAATAGTTACATGTGATGGTTGTGTTGGGTTACAATTATAATTATAATTATTATTATATTATATTATATTATAATAACTATTAAAAGAAAGTTGTCATGAATAGTAAATAAATTTTTATTTATTATTATATTTTTTCTACCTTTTAATTATTTTACTATATTAATCAAGTATATTTTGTTCTTTTATTATAGCTTTTATCAAAATGATATTTTATAAATTTTTTGAGTATGCAGTTACGACGTGTCTATATTTTTCTACATTTAGTATTTTTTTATATGTCGACGCCGTTTATCCTTTACATTATTTTAATAATATAAGTAATGTCTTATAAAATTCAGAAAATAACGTTGCGACATGCTTATCTTTATTTATATTTCAATACTAGTAGGGTGCCCGCGCGATGCGGCGGGGGCGTCACTTTGGATTGCGGCACTCGTTGCTGGTAGTTTTCTTATTTGTATATGATAACATTATTGTGGTAGATATATGTCATAAGTGTTACACATGGGAGCCTAACACCTATAATGTCTTGCAATGTTCGATCAACTGGCTCTATCGCCTGACGTTGCGCCATCGATGCCTCATCCCATATAATTAACTTGGAGGACCTAATTAGTTGACTTATAATTCCTAAAATTTTGGGACATAGTTTAATATTTATCTACTAAATATCGTAAATTAGTATTAAATAATTCCTAAAATTTTGGGATATAATTTACTATATATCTACTAATATCGTAAATTAGTATTAAATAATTCCTAAAATTTTGGGATATAGTTTACTATCTATCTACTAATATCGTAAATTATTATTAAATAATTCCTAAAATTTTGGAACATAGTTTATCTTCTATCTACTAAATATCAAAGTTTTGTTTTGTTATAAAAATTAATAATAAATAAAGTATAGAAAAACTGTTTTAAACATGTAAAGATTCGTTTGTTAATAAAAAATACTAAACAAATGACAAAAGTATATTAGTTCAATCGAGATGTAAATTATAAGTGCAATAAAATAACACAAAACATAAACTTCAAATATAAAATAAACTTTATTATTCATGGGATAGTCTAGATCAAACAAAAACAACTGAAAATGAAAAAAACATAAAAACACTTGATATATTTCATCTAATTTCTCTTCTTTTTTGATCCGTTTTTCTTGTTTGTGCTCGAATCAGCAGTATCATCTAATTCATCTTCTTTCTCATCGTCCTCAGAATCATCTAAATTTAGAACCTCGACCCATTTCCATTCAGAGAGTCTCTTAGATCTTTTCTTTTGATTCTCATACTTCTGATCCTTAAAAAACAAAAAATTAATAAAAAAGTTAAAAAATGATTAAATAAATTTTATAAAAAAAACAAATATTGAATAAAATTTTTTAAAAAAGATTAAATAAATTTTAAAATTACCTCTTTACTAAATTGACGTTGAAGATTAGACTTGTATGGACTGAACATTGCACCATAAGAAATAATTTCAACACTATTATCACCATCATCCTACAATAAAACACCAAATAATAACATAACGAACTTGTTAATATGAAAGATTATAAGCGAAAATATTACTTAAAAACTAACAAAAGCTTGTTCGACAACTGGGGTGTTTAAATTGGTGTGTTGAATCTGAAAAATCAAATAAGTTAGTATTCACATAAAAGTAAATAAAAGAAAACAATTATTCATTATTGCGATATAACAAAACTTATCATAGAACCGACCTTAGATTTTTCAATATCGCATGCTTGTTTTTTCGCATCAAGTGAATTCAGAACTGGCTCCATATTTTAAATCTGTTTAGCAATAGAAATGTAGAATTGTGAGTGTTTGCTATGTATTTATAGTAGTCCATTAGGGTTTAGTTTTAGATTGGTCATCCATTTATTTAGGAAGTTTGTTGTGAGTTTTAAGTTTTTAAAATAAGATGCACATATCCTGTTTAGTTTGTTGTGACATGTTTAATAGGAAGTTTGTTGTGAGTTTTATCTATACTATATTAAACATGCCACAACAAACTGACTCTGTACAAGTAAAATTAGGGAATATTTTAGTTTATTAATGTCGTTCAAAACAAAAAACCTGGGTAAAAAACAAATGTTAATGCACGATAGCTAGGTAATGGTCAAAGCTGGCTTGGGTAAAAAACAAATGTTGGCTTTAATCAATTGTACATTTACGCATCGGCTATTTGTACTTTATGAACGCACGGCGAAACTAAAAAAGACAACTATCGAAATGTTTAAAAAAATGTGCCGATCGTCATGGTACATTCGGATTTTTTTTAAACATTACGGGTTGTAAGATATCGCAGGAATACATTAAAGAATTAAAGAGGGGGGGAAGTGTAACTAATTACCCATAATTATGTTAAATGTCAAGGATTTAAATGTAATAGATTGAGGGACTAAAAAATAATTATGGTTTAAAAGACCACTTTACCCTCATTCTAGGGGTTTATTTATAAATAATGGGGGAAGAAGTTCTTAACTTTTGGGAATCCTTCCCTCATGTATTATAATATAGTATAGATAAGTTTTGTTTGAATCGAACGGGTAAAATATAACTGATTTATTTTGTGCGAAATGAACCAATACCGTGTGCACAACTTCGGTAGCAGTATAAAGTATATTTTATATATTGTAAGCTATAGCGAGTGTTCGTACCATATCCCTACCATGACTAACTAAACTAACATTGTCTTAGCAACATCAATGCCATGTCTATTTCGACCGAACAACATTGGTACTGTATTGTTATTATTGGAACCACTATTCGTTTTTATGGTTTTCAAGCACTGTAAAACACGTGTCAATATCATTACTTTTATTTTTTGGTTGTATTTTTTAATTAGGGGCTGTTTGTTTACCTCTTAATGAGGCTCTTAGTGGTTCAGACCTCTTACTGGTTCAACACCTAATGGTTCAGACTGTTTGTTTCGTGAGCAGATGTCTGAATGGTTCAGACATTTGCCTCTGAATGATTAAGTATTCAACAAAGTCTGAATGGTTAAGACCTCTAATCTGAATTGGTCAGACATTTGCCTCTGAAGGGTTAAGTATTATGCTGGCTCTTAACGATTTAGACCTCTTACTGGTTCAGCACTTAATGGTTCAGACCTCTTATTGGTTCAATACTTAATCATTCAGAAGTTGCCAAACAGCCCCTTACTATACCGAGTGCTGAAACCCTATCGATCTTGTCATAAATCGAACCGATACTAGCCGTAGACCCGCCGCAACGCGCGGAAAATATTACTATTATACATATTATTAGAAAGTGGCCATGAACTGTGTTTTGATTTTTTATTAATATTGTTTTTTTCTAGATTTTTATTAGTATATATTCTTTTATTTGTTTAATTGATTTAAACATATATTTTTATATAACTTTTAAGATACGATTAAAGTAACAGTTATCAAACAAGAAATCATAAAAATGAATATATACTGGTATCGATGCTGTTCAGTACGGTATGATAGCGATACAATATTAATTCATCGAAAGCAAAAACACTAAAAATAAATACGGATACAGATGTTATTCAATCGGTTTTGATTGAATTTGGTACGATAGCGACACAATATCCGTTTAAAAAATATATATCGTAATGTTGAAATAAAAAGAGGGGAACAATTGTTTTTTATTTTTTTCAATATTATTTTTTCTAAGGTTTTATTATTTTCTTGGTTTATTACTTAAATTGATTTAAGTATATTTTGTTCTCTCGTATAACTTTTAAGATACGATCATAGTACCCGTTATCAAACAGGAAACAATAAAACGGAATGTATACCGGTACCGATGATGTTCGGTATAATATGGTAGCGATACAGTATTAATTTATTGAAAATAAAAAAAAATATTGGTTCTGATACAAATGTTGTTCAATTGGTTTCGATTGAGCTTGGTACGATAGCGACATAATATCCGTTATAAAAAAATATCGTAATGTTGAAATAAAATAAACATAAAATGCAAGCGAACCGAACCGATATCAACTGAACAACATATATAGGTACCATATCAATATGTGTTTTTTTTTGTTTTCAATCGATGTAATGCTTTCTCTTTCGATTACTATATCGAGTGCATTTACTGTAACGAACCAAATTGATATCGACTTAATCCCCGCCACGAAGCACGAGGGAATATCACTAGTACTTTATTAAAAGTAAGATTTTACATTGGAATTACATGATATAAGTTTATTAATATTTATTTCATAATTTCATTTCCTTTTTAAATCATGAAATCAATTATTTAAATACGAAAAATACTGGTTGAGAAGTTTTAGGAAAAAGAAAGTGTGCCAAGTGACATTAATTAGTTGGAATCTTTTAATATAAAGATAAAATTTCAAATCTTATAAAAGTTGGTGAAAAAATTATCTAGTTTTTTTATTAAAACTGATTTCAGTTCCTTTTAAATATAGAAATTTGTTCACAAACATTATGTGAGTCAAGACACCTATGATTTATTTGTTCCGGAATTCATAAATCTATCTATATCTATACTATATAATAAAAGAAACCAATAAAAGGATACATTTCATTCATTGAAGCCATCTATTTTTTAGTTTTTTCCTCTCTATCCTACTTAATTATAGATAATTAGTATTAATTAAAAGATAAATATAAAATTAAATTTAATATAAATTTAAACAATTCATATAGGAGATAATATAATATTTTGAAATATTTATTAGATTTCAAAATTATTTAATATAAATGATTTATTTATTTTATTAAACTAAAGTAGTTAAGGGTAGAACTTATTTTATAAATGTTTATAAGGGGTAAACAAAAACATTAATCAATGTTTATTGGTTCTATACTTTTATTTTCGTGTTCAACTCTCAACTCAAATATGGTATTCACTATGTTTACGTGACATTTATAAGAATCATCACCGCAATCATCCCATCCATCATATATCGGGTATATCCGTTGGTTTTTTTAAAGATGTAATTTTATTAGATTTATTCAACCCGTGTAAAAAGCGAGATTTTTTAAAGATACAATATTTTTATTATTTACTATACAAGATTACATTTATGCAACTCGTGTAATACACCGGGTTTTTTAAAATATAACTTTTTTTATTGTGTGGTATATAAAATTAGATTTATTCAATTCGTATAATACACATGGTTTATAAAGATATAACAAGATACAACTTTTTATTGATTGGTATATAAAATTACACGTGTTCAACCCATACAATGCATGAGGTTCTTAAAAATGTATTTTTTTTCATCATTTAATATATAAAATTAAATTTACTCAACCCGTACAGTACACGGTGTTCTTAAAGATATAATTTTTTATTATTTAATATATAAAATTACATTTATTCAACCTATGTAATAAACGAGATCTTTAAAGATATATTGTTTTATGATTTGGTGTATAAAATTACATTTATTAACGAGGTTTTTAAAGATATTTTTTTATTATTTGGTATATAAAATTACATTTATTCAACCCGTGTATTACACAGGGTTCTAACCTAGTAGATTAATAAAGATTACACAACAATGCCAAAAATAATTAGAAAAATAATATTATGTAGTATAAGGTAGAGGATCCTGTAAAAAGTGCTCAAAGTGTGAGAAGTGTAAGAAGTGTATTATAACACCATATATAACACCATATAAACACCGTATAACAATATGTAACACCATATAATACCATATAACACTATGTAACACTATATATCATTATATAACAAATATAACACTATAGGTTGTCTGATAGCATGTCTGTGATAGATGTATAGTGTTATATTTGTTATATAATGATATATAGTGATACATAGTGTTATATGGTATTATATGGTGTTACATATTGTTATACGGTGTTTATATGGTGTTATATAGTATTATATATAGTGTTATAATACACTTCTCACACTTTAGGCCCTTTTTACACTATCCTTACCCTGTAGTATAAACCATAACAATAATGAATGAAGGATAAGTAAAATTATACAACCAAATTACTAAGATCACTCTTTAACCAACGCCACCTAGACTCTTGTGATCCAACACAAATAACATAGACTTCATTATCTACGTAATTTGTGTTGGTTTCATGTTCAATTTCTCTTTCTCCCTTTCATATTATGCGTAATCTAATTTTTAGTTAGGATTAACGGTCGTTATCTTGGAATTTGGTTTATGCATCTTATTTTTTGGTTTTGTTTGGTTTTTGAATCTTTGTTTATGGATTTGTTTGGTTTTTTAATCTTATTTTATGGTTTGGAGATTTGGTTGTTTTTTAATCTCATTTTAAAATTTTGGTTTTGGTTCTGGTTCATCAATTCGCATTTGGAGATTTGGTTGTTTTTTAATCTCATATTTTAAAATTTTGGTTTTGGTTTATCAATTCGTATATTTGGTTTATTTTAATAACCAAATCTCCTTTTGTGTTGCCTTGTATTGTATGTATTTTTATTTTTTTAATATTTTATTGATATCTAGAGATTAAACATTATCAGATATTTTTTTAGGATTTTTCATTCATAGCCAAGTTACTTTATGTTTTCTAAGGTTCTGTTTGTTTTTTCAGACGTAAAAGGTCTGTTGTCTGTGGACCACATCTGCAGGAGAAAATGCAGACCAAATGTCTGCAGTCTGCAAGGAGAAGAGGGTTTGTTTTTTTCCTACAAAAAGCTCTTCACACACAAGATCTATCTCTCTCTCTGCCTTCTCTCTCTCTACTCTCTCTCTACAATCCGTCACCACCACCGCCCATAGCACCACCACCACCGCACCACCTCCGCCATCACACCACCGCCTCTCTCTCTCCGGTCTCTTTCTCTCTCACCGATCTCTCTCTCGCTCACCGATCTCTCTCTCTCACTCACCGGTCTCTTTCTCTCTCACCGGACCTCCACCGCCGTCGCCGTGAACAGGGAGGTCGCCGGACCTTCTCCCCGTCGTTTCCTCTCTCTCTGACGCTCTCTCTCTCTCTATCCCGCCTTCCTCTCTCTCTCATCGTTCTCTCTCTCTCTCTACGGTTCTGATGGATGTGGGTGTAAGGGGGTGCTAGGAGAAAGGGGGTTGGGTGTGTGAGTGGGAGGGGAGGAGTGGTGGCAGTGGGTGATGTGGGAGGGGAGTAGTGGTGGCGGTGGCAGGGGAGAAGGGAAGAAGAAGAAGAAGAAGAAGGGTGCAGATGTTTGAAGCTTTATTTCATAGCTTCTTTTTTAAGATGTTTAAAGCTATTTTAAGATCTGTTTGAAAAAAAAAACAAACGGTCTTTAAGGCCTTATGTCTGCAGGCGGGCAAACATAAGCTTTTTGCAGATGTAATAAGAAAAAACAAACACCCCCTAAGTCTTATTTTTAAGACTGTGTTGGTTTTATTTGAGTTACTAAATCTCCGTATGGGATTATGGATTTAGCTTCAATCATCGCTTTTTCTGTAAGATTTAGTTACAAGATTAAACCTTTTTTGGGCTATTTGAGAACATTCTGTTTTTAATGTGGTCTGATTGATTAATGCCACCCGGGGTGGTCAGTGATGGATCACTCATCACTCGTGAAAGTATCACGCACATCACCGCCACCATACTCCATCACGGCGGAAATTTATAACGCGTGAACCATATCACGCGTGAACAATTGTTTTGAATTCAGTTTTGTTTTTTTAATGATTTTGATAGTGTGTAGCGAGTGATGTGCATTTCCACCAAAAAAGTTGTGAGTAATGGAATAATGGTTGATGATATAACGGAACTTGATTAGATGTTTTGAGTGATGAGTGAGTGGTGGGTGATGACCACCCCTACCCCCCTAAGAATATGGTTTTAGAAATCTTTAGTGGGCCTGTGGGGTGAGGACTAGCGATTGATTGGGGATTAATCAAAATTAATTGGAATTAATCGGGATTAATTGTGATAAATCGGCGATTAATCAGTGATTAATCGGCGCTTAGCCGGAATTTTTACAACCATGATTAAAAGGTAGGCTCTCAATCACTCAGCATGTTTCTGAAACTTATTTATTAAAAGGCTTCATGAACAATTAATATATGTCTTTTAAGTGTACCAAACACAGTATATATCTAACTGATTAAGGATTAGCATCTTAAATCTTAATGTAATGATTAAGAGGCTACCAAACATCCCATTTGTGTTTACTTGTATTCAGTGGCGAAGCCACGCCCCCCCCCCCCCCCTAATTTTCACGAAATCAGGGGGCGGCAACGTATATACCTATACGAACGTACTATTCATAACACTACGCATCGAAAAGTTCGGGGGGACGGGCGCCCCCCAGACATACTCTATCCTGCGCCCCCTGCTTGTATTAGGGGTGTGGGGGTGCTCCACTTTCCATCAATCACCACACCCAATTATGTTCCGCCACCTCATCAAACTTGGTTCCATCACTAGTGATGGATTTTAGTGGGGTGCCCATCACGGGTATTTAAGGTCCACTTATGGTGGGCCCGGGTGAGTTTTCCCCTTCATGTCTCAAGTTCGAGTCTGAGTGATAGGGGTTTCTCAATGAGGGGTTTAAATTGGGGATCTATTGTGCGAGGTGGCTCTCTAGCGCGAACCCAGTTAAGACAACGTATGTTATACCCCCCGACATTCGCGAATAATTCACACCTTTCAAAAAAAAAACACCCAACAATTTCTCTCCTTCAATGGGAACATCCCAACAATTTCCCTCTTTCTTCACGCGTCATGGCCAGCACGCGTTATGACCTCACTCGTGATCATATTCAGTGGCGGCAGTGTTCCATGCGTGGAACTTCAACCATCACGGAAAACAACGGAGCGCCCTGCCTGGCCTTACGCGGACATTAAGAGTTAATGAGTATTTGAGGTGGTTGGTTTCACAAGAATTAATCTTTTGTCAAACTCGAATTTGAGCTTGAAACATGCAAGTAGAGCTTGATCTATATGTGTTTTGAGTTTTGACTTAAATCTTTATTGATATTTTCAAACTTTATAAACTTTGTCTATAGTTTATTTTATCTAATGATCCAATCTTCATGCAAAATATTATTTTTTTCATATAAATCACCTCAAGAAAAATGTGATTAATTACAAGTGATACACCATCTGTGTTAGGTTAATTCTTTTATTGGATATGACGATATAGCAATATCTTTTATGCACACATTAAACTTTTTATGGATTCATTTTAGTTATATCATGCTAGGGAAGGTTCATTGGGGAACACTAAAAAAGTGGAGAACAGCGGGGAACCGACTCAAACGAACTCCGATTGGACTCATTCCAGCGGCGTTGGAACCGGCTCGTCGAACCCTAACTAAGATCTCTTAACCCTAAATCCTAACTCCTAAACTCTAAACCCTAAAGCTAAAAAATAAGGCTAAAACCTAAGCTAAACCGTAAAATCTAAACTATAAACCCTAAAAGCTAAACGCTAAAGGCTAAACTTAAAGCTAAACCCTAACCCTAAAGCTAAACCATAAACCATAAAGCTAAACCCTAAGACTAAACCCTAAAAGCCAAACCCTAATATAATTAGGGTTTAGGGGTTATGATTTAGAGTTTAGGGTTAAGAGATCCTAGTTAGGGTTCGACGAGCCGGTTCCAACGCCGCTGGAATGAGCCCAATCGGAGTTCGTTTGAGTCGGTTCCCCACTGTTCCCCACTTTTTTAGTGTTCCCCAATTAACCTCACACTATCATGCTATATAAACTATCGACCTTATAATTAAAAGTATTATGGCAAAAAATGTTTAGAGTAAATTGCCATTTTAGTCCCTGAGTTTTGTCCAAATTTGCCATTTTGATCCAAATAGTTTTTTTTTCCCATCTGGGTCCCTGACTTTTCACTTTTATTGCCATTTTGATCCAAACCACTAAAAATGTTTGGATCAAAATGGCAAATTTGGACAAAACTCAGGGACTAAAATGGCAATTTGGACAAAACTCAGGGACTAAAATGGCAATAAAGTGAAAAGTCAGGGACCCAGATGCAAAAAAAAAACTATTTGGATCAAAATGACAAATTTGGACAAAACTCAGGGACTAAAATGGCAATTTACTCAAATGTTTATAAAGAACTAAAAATTGGATGTGTATAAGATAATCACGTTAACAACTGGATTATATATTTTTTCAGTTATGTTGTGTTTGAATTATAAAAAGCGAAATCCCAAGTGACTTTTTTTGTTCATCCCCCCCCCCCCCCCCCCCCCCCCCCCCCAACAATCTCTCTCTCTATTGACTTTTGTCCTCATCAATTACCCTACCTTTTTCTTTTCTATATCCAATGGTTTTAATTTTTGAAAAAAGTGTACTTTATTTAGATACTTTGATCATTCAAAATTGGTTTACCTTTGAGTCTTTAGATTACATGTTCGGTAAATAAAACATATTATTTAAAGTTTTAAACCATAAATACAAGCATATAGCATTTTATTTTTAAGACATATATAAATATAATACGTGGGCACGTCATACTATTCATTAATAGAATAATTTATATGTATTCTTAACCCATACATGTAAGTGAGCCAATATACAAAAAAAAAAACTACAAGAATTCGTTCGTGCAAAACTAAATATAATAATTTTATTAACTTAAATATAACTGAACAAGTACAGAATGAAACCGAAAAGAAATACAATTACAACTGAAAGAAAACAAGAACAGAAATTTGCAGAAAATTAAAATGTTTTTGGCTGAGGAACGTGTTAGACATGGGTCCTTAAAACAAATTTCGTGTCTCCCAGGAGAACACATTTGTTTCCAAGATACAACAACCCGAAGCAGTTGCACTGCCGGTCTTGACTCCAACCGGAAGGTGTACCTTCAATGCTTGAAGAAGGGAGAAAAATTTTGTGAGAGAAGATTGTAGAGAGCTGGTGAATTCGGTGTGAATTCGGTGTGTATTTCTTCAGTAAGGTAGCACCCTATTTATACTTGCAGGTCTTGGATGAAACTGAAAAATGAATTAAATGGGCGAATTAAGTTGCATTGAACATCTTCAATGCACTTTAATTCGTCATTTAATTCACAGTCAAAAGCATTGACTTCGTCAGTTTCGAATGCTGAAGTGCAACTGCACTGGCATTAACTGCTGGAAGCTTCTGCGCATGACTGCCACGTCATGCACCACTGCGCGCGGACCCACCAGGGTCATGCGCCTGCATGCCACGTCACCAACCACCTGGTCCTTGCAACCCTTGTGCTCCACCATAAGCACGTGGTCAAAAATACAAAGGCGGCTCTCAAGCGGCTCGCGACGATGCGAGCGTGCGAAGTGCGCCATCAAAGCGCCACATTGCGCCTCATCGCCCCCGCCGCGCGCACAAGTGCGAATTAGGGTGCTCCGCGCCCTTCGCGGGTACACTTAGTGAGTGCTTCCATGAAACAGCAAGGATGGAGAGTTCCCACTTAAATACCCCTTTAAGTTTCATCTCTCCTCCTATGTGGAACAAGATGCCACTTTCCCACTTTTTTCAGTATTCAAGTTTCAAACACCAAACTTTGAGCATCGATATCTCATTCATCTTAGCTCCGTTTTGGACGTGGTTTAGTTCGTTGCGAAGCTCTTCCAACATAGAACGCAAACCCACAAATAAATATATAAAACCCGCTCATTTTCTTATATTTATTTCTAGTTCAAAATAGGAAAAAATCATTTTCCTATATTTGTGAAAAGTGCTATTTTCACAAATTTCCAACAAAAACTACATTTCTATTACAGCAAAACAAATATGAACATTATTATATTTTTTAAGAGTGTCTGAACACTATTTGTGTCTTAGGACGAATGGTCGTACATAGGGTTATAACGATACGTAGAACAAATGAATATTCCTAGTATAGTCCCAATGGAATGTCTGCATACAGGACTTTAGTACTCAAACTCTCTCCTTAGGGTAGCTTGGACGGAGGAGGAGGCGCCCTGTGGATAAGGGTTCTAGGGTAGCAACTTGAAGCGGGTACATTGTCGTCACCCATAGGGTAGCTTGGGCGGGTATGAATCTCAGGTAGAAGTCACATAAGAAAGGCGATGAAATAAGCGTGTGTGATTGGTGGATATGGTAAAGGGGTGGGACATTTGGGTCTAGAGTAGACGAAATGAGTGTTGCCAACGATTTAGCGATATTATTGTAATTGTGAGTAAAAATGAGGTGACAATGCATGATTGATGGGTTCTAGGATATGAGAAACAAATACCCCCTCTTCTCTTATTAGGCAGTGCTTGAACAATCCCTATTACATATATTTTGTTAGCTCAAGATATCGATGAAAAAACCTCAAATTAACTCCATCATAAATGAACTAACCGAATAAGTAAACCAGATTAATAACCAATGTTTTGATTTTTATAAAACCAAATTTTTTTTTGAACGGCCAACAAAAAATTTATTAATTCAACTAGCAAGAAGCTAGACACCACATTTACATACCACAACACCAAGATGACCAACCGGTCAACACCAGAAAAACTACAAGATCATAAGGAGACACAAAGATACATTACAATACAATGGAAAATTTTCGCCATTCATTCCAAGACCAATGAGTAGATCTTGAGCGATTCTTAATCCAATGATAAGCCATCGACTTAGACTCCTCCACAACCTTCGAAATGCTAGGTTCGGCCTGACCGAATAGAACCTCGTTACGCATCCTCCAAACGCTCCAAATCACGACCTGGACAATGGCATTAAACACATTCTTTTTCTTTTTACTGCCTTGCAAATATAGGTGAGAATCCAGTATATCTCTAAGGCTAAAGGCTACCACGAGGGGGGGGGGGGGATCTTACACCACTGCGACATGACAAGCCAAACAGTTTGAGCGAAATGGCATGAAACGAATATATGATCACTGGACTCTTCATAATCGCCGCAAAGTATACACCCGGTATCACCAATATTGATATTCCTATTTTCCAAGGCAACTCTAGTAGGTAGACGTTCCGATACCGCCCGCCAAGAAACTACCCCTACTTTCTTAGGAACATATTTATTCCATGAAAATATGTAGGCCGGAACAGACCTGGATGCCTCCGCCACTATACCCTTAATACTCGCCACCGAGAATGATTCAGAAGGATCATGATTCCATACCCACTTATCCGATCCATCGCAAACTCCAAAGTCACTCAGCAGAAAAATTAAATCCAGGAACTCAGATTCCTCGCTCTCGGACAATGATAGCTGGCTCCAACACCATGACAGAGTGACTCTATCAGCCCCCCAAGACACCCGATCTGAAATGGAACATAGTTTTTCTTTTTCTAAAGCGAATAGAAGAGGAAAACTAATATAAAGAGGCTGACACCCGATCCAAAAATCAATCCAGAAAGCTGATTTCGAGCCGCAACCCACTTTGCACCAGATAGAATCCATAAGATTAATACCAACATGATTAAGAGGTTCTCGTATACCGACGATTTGCTTCCAAGGACCAGCCAATGAAACCTTTGCCGGAATCGATGTCCAAGATCTACTATTATTATGTACTGCCCATACTACTCTTCTCCATAATCCTTCTTTTGTAACACCCCGAATTTCGTATGACACGTTCTAATATTTTATCCGCAGAAAATTTTATGAAAAGAAATGGTAAACATAATTTTTACCATCATTAAGGTTTTATAAATATTAGTAAACTTAAAAAGCCTTATGTATGCATGGATGTTTACTAGAGAATTATATAAATAAAAAGAAAGTGTTATGTTCTAAAAAGATGAGGGGGGGTTAAATGAAAATGTGAAGAATCGTTAACAGTTAACAGTGAAGAATCGTTACCCGTTGCCCCGAATTGATGACCTATTTGACCAGCTTCAAGGGGCAAGTTGGTTTTCAAAGATCGATCTGCGGTCGGGTTATCACCAACTGCGTGTACGAGAAGAAGATTTGCCGAAGACTGCGTTTCGAACGCGGTACGAACACTACGAGTTTTTAGTAATGTCCTTTGGATTAACGAACGCACCAGCTGCGTTTATGGATTTAATGAATCGGGTGTGTCGACCTATGCTTGATAAGTATGTAATTGTTTTTATTGACGATATACAAATATACTCCCGAAGTGAAGCAGAGCATGCTTCCCACTTACGTGATGTACTGGAAACGCTTCGTAAGGAAAAATTATATGCAAAGTTCTCAAAGTGTGCCTTTTGGCTTAGAGAGGTACAATTTTTGGGTCATGTAATCGACGCGGATGGCGTCCACGTGGACCCGTCCAAAGTAGATGCAGTGACGAATTGGGTACCCCCGAAGAATCCAAGCGAAATAAAAAGTTTTCTAGGCTTGGCTGGGTACTACAGGAGATTTATCCAAGATTTCTCTAAGATAGCCTCGCCTATGACGAAGTTAACAAAGAAGAGTGAAAAGTT